>LUCH01002160.1:64354-76957 GCA_013368495.1 Paragonimus heterotremus | reverse complement strand
ATGGCGATGTGTCGCAGTCAATGGCGTACCGGTATCCATACCACTTCTAGTTCGTCCGCCTAGTCTTTTATTACTTTTCAACCTTTTTGGTAACGTTTTCTTCTAGGATAGTTCACGTTACTGTTGAGGTGAGCGGCGGCCCTAGCCACAGCACCTTTTGGTCAGGCTCATGGCTGTTATGATGATGATGATGATGATGATGATGATGATGGGCTTTGATTTCACTTTGTGACAATCGCCCAATCATAATATTTTGAGGGACCACATGTCAGACTAAACAACAACATCACTGGTAAATAATAGGGAATTTTTGTTAAGTGGAAATTGAACACCACTCACAGTTGATCGTAGTTGTCACATTCCCATAAACTTTCCAGTCGGCCCCTTTCGAAAACAGGCACTAAAGGTAAGCTTCACTCTTGTTAGAACTCGTCAATGTGCTTGTCACGACTGGGACTAAAACTCCGGCCACATATTCATGACCACTGCGCGATTGACTTCGGAGTAGACGTGACCGAACCATCTTATATAAACGCACAATTACATTTGCTTGTCAGTATTGCTCAGATCACCCGATCATTTCCAGAGGAGGCAGTGACTATCCTGATAGCTTCAATCGATGACCTCGTGATAAGGACCTCTGCCCAAGTTGAACTCCCGTTTGTCAGGGACTCAGAACAAAAGTTAGGGGGCAAACAACCTACTCAGTGTAACACCACCTAGGGAACAAACCACCACCAAACCCATCTCATGAACTAAGAATAATTTCAAACTCACCAATGAACAACTTTTCGCACCGTATTTATCTCCCCGTTGTCAAGAGCGCTCAATTCTCTCTTCGTTTTGTATTATTTGCTAGACCTGACGGCTACTAAGGCAGTATGACGGCGTGATTCAGCGCCTTTGCCTATGTGAATCACCTTCATTTTTTCATCGTGGGAAGGAAACGTCTACTTTAACAGAAAAATGGTGCATGCCATTGCTGAGTCTATGGTGTTGTGACTGTTTCGCATATGTATGCTGAGCGGTATTATTCACACGGTCCAGCGATAACTTGAATGGTTTTACTTCGGCATGGATTTCACTAACTGGGACTGCAAACAAATGTCCCCACACAAGCTCAAACCAAATCCATGGGGATTTATCTACTGTTAGTTTGATTCATCCTCGTGTTTTCGGTCAACTGTGGAATTCTTAGTTTATGTTTTTGAGCTGGGTATGACTGAGGTTTTGGTCTACAGTTTGATGTGCGAACGGTCTTTTGAATCCCAGGGCCCTCTCTTCCTATCAGTGCGCAACTATACTGGGTTTGATCTTAAAATGCTCTCGTACTGTTTTCCTCAAGATCATTTCATTTTCTAAAGGTAGTTTGTGTGTGACTGTGAGAGGACTATGTTTTTGAAGTAAATGTCAAATGCATTTTACTTCGTAACTCGTAAAAGCGCCTCTTAGACTGACATGTTTGTTTTTGGACGTAACATTATATTGTAAATTGTTATCGCAAATGATTGCCTAATTTTTTCTTTCTTTTAACCTCTCACTGTAATTCAGTTGATTAAAGACGTGCCAATCTGATATGCTTAACCGCAGCGTATCTATTCCGTCCGTTACTTTTAAGTTCATTTGGGTTGTGACCTCGTGCCTGAGACTTGGTCTGTCAACCTTAGTAGGAAAGTACCTTAGGCCGCGTGGCAGCAGATGACACTGTGTGCATCACTGAGCTGCTCGACAGCTTCATGTCCAGAAGATAGACGCGGTAATCATGTTTAAAGGCGGGTTTTTATGTTGGAGTGAGAACAGGGAAATGTATACTTTTTATGGCTGATATATTTTAATCATTGAGAGCTGAATGCGCATTTTTACAGCGTTGTAGAATTCTTAGAATTCTTGACAAATATTTCTTGCACATTCTCCTTCCTGACTCTTATTCACATAATCGAATCGGCATCCTTATATCCTTTTAGTACAATAAGTGTTTATGTGCAGTATATATCATTGAAGGTTAGTGCATTGTTGCCCACACATTTGTCAATCTCTTTAAAGTCAATCCACCAAAGAAACATTGTTAGGGCGGTGACTTGTCTGTCCTGTTGGTTAAGTCCTACAGTGTCGCCATCAGTTTCATGGTCTCACACAATAGTCCAAAATTAGCTGAGAGATGTGACGGAGTATATTTCCCTGTTTTGCTGGACCCGAATGCGGTCAGCATCGCTGACTTAATACGGTTTGGAAGCTTGCCATTATGGGCTCTCGTGCAGTTTAGGATTTCAAATAGAACGTTTCCATATCAGCTGACTCACTGTTATCCGCTTGGTTTGAACCACTCTGTAGGGTTTGCCTCGAGGCTCTTGCTTAAAAGGAGTCTGCATCAATGTGTTCAATTATCCATTCTCCTGCTGCCTATTCCAGTGTGAGAGCAATCTATCGAACCATAGTAAAAGCATCGTAAAAGTACTTTAAACTTAAGCCTTGTATCGCATATTGTCTTTCTTTTTGAGACTTACTGTATGTACATATTTTTACCTTCTGCGTTCTGGCTTCAGGTCTGTGCGACCCCATATAACTGTCGAGTAACTTACACTACTCTCTTTTATCCGGCAACTTGTTTGCTTTGCTTCTGCGTTTCAAACGTTGTCTTTTCCGTCTTCTATTTCTCTGTTGTTCATAGTGGTACGCGATATTTTGTTGAGCTTAGGCAATGTTATACTGTTCCTTCGAGAAATTACTTTCGTTTGATACGCCTTGGTATCTGACATTACCTGTTCTAGTCTGAACCAGTATGTGAAATGAAAATACTCAACTGTTTGGTGCATTACTAACCACGTAGGAACGTCCAGTTGGGGTTAGGAGAACTAACTTCGGACAAAGAACACTTCGATCGTCCAAAGGTTACCAGTCACTGCCAGCATGCTGTTCATTTTGGTTAGAAACTTTACAGTAATTCTTAAATGTTTGATATCATTCTGAATACAGATGCACTCAACAGTAACCGAAGTCAAACATCATTGCATCATTTATATCGCCATCGGGCCGTGTTATCTCTGCACTGCTAAGTGAGCCGCACAGCTTAGCCAGAAGATCTGAGCAGGTGTTCTCAACTCACTCTCCTTTCGTGACACAAACGACGCAAAGGTTTCAGAAGTTGTTGTTCCGATAGATCAGCTCACTAGGTTTTACCTCCTGCTCCCACTTTTCACTTGCTAACGCTAAGACAACTGACTTGTAATGCACGTGCTTAGACAAACTAAGTCAACATGTTTCTTTGTTAAAACCTATTAGTTTTGTCTTCGAAACGTACGTTCATGGTGTTATTGCTTTTGTCTATTCGAACTTACCATTGGACGATGCAGTAGCCTAACAATCGTTTCTCAGCGTCTCTGATAACAGCGCAACCGTATTTTGCGTTCGAGCCTGAGCAGAGATTGCACTCAACTCCAAAGCATAACACAGGTTGCTCGACTAGGTTTAAGCGTATGGTCGTGTATGCGCCTCCAGCCTTAACATTTCGGTCAAAATATGATGATACAAGCCTAAAAGACTTTCGTTACTTGTTATATGTGCATCTACCGCAACAAACAATACTTCAGTTCTTGTCAGTAATGCCTCCTGCCATGCCCTCTGTGGTCTCCTGAGACAGAGATCACTACGCCTACAGGTGATATGAACGCATTGTTTGGTCGTTTTGTCTCCAAAGAGAGGCTGCTGGGCGGTATGCTCGTTGTCTGTCATAACATACTGACTGACTGTTGCTGTTGTGAACATATCACGAGTTCGATCTGTCGAGTTTCTCATTTTGGCTTTTCGGGGAGCAATTTATTTGGTCTAAACCGGCTCATTTAGCTGTAGACGAAGAAAGTAGTGTGTCTAGTTGCAACATACCCGATAAGTCTCTTTCGGAAACAACGGTAGCTTGGGAGCCCACCTACTGAAATGTGACCCTTTAGTGCGGAACCTTCTTCCCGACCAATTTCCAAAGGTGGTAATGAGAGATTATTGTCTGGACTGATCACCTGTCTTCATTTCACAGAGGAGACTGAAGAAGTGACTTGAGGTTGGTGCTTATAAACAGTTGTTCCTATCTTCGAGAAAGCTGCCGGAACATCGTGTGACAGCCACATGGGTGTTAACCTTGTCTCTGTCACATCCAAGGTTCTCACAGATTCTATGATGCTGCCATTTTTAAGACACAAGGAGAACTCAGCACTAGATCAGGCAGGTTTCCGGCTTGGTCATGAATTCGTTGACCATGTCTTCAGTTTGTGATAGACTTTGTAATCTCGGTATTCCAATATTTAGACAACGGCTGGGACGTTTTTGAAACTGAAGGCCACTTTTGACTCGATTACCAGGCATGCTTTCTGGATCAGCCTTTATCCTGAATTTATCCCACCGAAGTATGTTAATTTGCCGAAATTCTTTTTTGCCCCCTCCGTGTTCTAAATTCGTATTTGTAGACGGTCATTTCAAGCATTTTTTTCGCATTTCAGGAGGTTTTCTTCAAGCGTATTGGATCTCTCCCTTCCAGTTCAACTGTGTATTGGTTGATATTTGGCAAGATGCACTCAGAGGTTTTGAGGGTCTCAGAGTGCAATGTCTACCAGGTGGTGAGGTGTCCGATGTTCATTGATCGAACGACATTGCTTTACTCATTTCTTCTACAGACAGCATGCAATCAATTTCGAATAGGTTAGCTGATATGGCTGTTCTGTATAGTATCGACTTTACACTCCCGGAGTGTAGTGTTGCTACCAGATTAGAATAGTGTGATCCCATCTTTCTTGTGTTACTCGGACCACTGGATTACATTGATCGCTTTGCCTATGTACTTGTTGTAACCTCTGTAGCCCCGAATATTGTCGGTAAGGTTTTCGGTAGGATGGCGAAGACATGTCGCATCAGTTGATCTGGGTGATTTGAGGCGTTACAATGATGCCCAGTTGCCATGTGAATGGAGACTTCGATGCATATGTATGTTCACTTCTTGGACAAGAGACTTGACCCATTCTTGTGCACAATTCGCGCAGATTTTGCATTCGATAACTGTTGTCGCCGCCAGTGAGCCTATGCCAAGTAGATTGCTTGTGTGAACAACGTGATCGTATTACACCCTAGATTGCAACCGATAACCGAAATTATGAAAGTATACAGTTTAC
Organism: Paragonimus heterotremus; assembly: GCA_013368495.1. Lineage (NCBI taxonomy): Eukaryota > Metazoa > Platyhelminthes > Trematoda > Plagiorchiida > Troglotrematidae > Paragonimus > Paragonimus heterotremus. The sequence goes on along the minus strand of LUCH01002160.1, from coordinate 71,804 downwards.
GTTGACTGAGTCACATGCCCCATGTGTCTTGGGACATGACAGTTTGGGCTCTCGTGCGGATTTGGTAGTGGTTGTTCATCCGTCTCATTGATCGGAATGACTGGCTGGCCTGGCGACATACAGCAATCAATGACGAGCCTGCAACCTTCTTCATGGTTTTCCGTTGTTTTATTTATTTACTTGTTTCACGTGATTATATCCACTAGACAACCCACTACCTCCACCACCATAAGAGTCATGTCACTGGTAGCCCTGTCCGTGTTATCTACGGTACTGCTGAACTCTGCATGTTTTTGTCCATGTATACACACTGCGTGTATTTGCGTGCTTCGTACGACTGTGTCCGTCCATCATGAATCCAGTTAAGCACAGTGCAAATATAGCTACTGAACACAATTATTGAATCGATATTCCGATCACGACGTCTGTTGGTTTATTCATCCTTTTTATCCTGGTGATCTCGTTTGTCTCGTCAACCACACCCGAAGTTTCAGTTTTTTCAGTTTTTAAGGGCCGTTTGTGCCTACTTTCAAAATAGTAAGTAGCGCGCTACATTCCGCGAAATGATATTTTTTGCACAGGCTTTTCGTACTGACACCAGTTCAGTTGAAAATCCGGATTAAACTGTGGCTGAGCTTTTTGACGCGTGTCGTTGAACTTTCTGCCCACTCTCATGTCTTTTCCGCATAGAATCCTCGACGCATCATCTGATTGGACGCTTTTCTCAGGACCGTCTGTTGATGGAATCACTGTTTAGTGTTATATATGTATGCTATTTTGACAGTTTCACTTTGATTGCTTCCATCTGAACAGGTACACATCTTCCACATAGATACATTAGTACGCTTCTACAACAAATTTATTACAGTATGTCGTTCAAGTTTTCACTGTCTTCGTTGTATGAATGTTAACGTCATTCGATTTGGACACACGGTTCACAGCTGAACGGTTGCGTCACGTTTTGCTTCTCGCCTGTACGGAATCAGTGACAGTAACTCCGACACGGTCTTTCTTCACGTCATGAAAATTCGCTGATACGCTTGGCTTAATTCTAACGTTTTATCGCAATTTAAATAGTCTACAGATGCGTGGCAATCGATGTCTTACAAGTATCATTCTTTTACAAGAACTACACATTTGAATTTTTTTTCTTGTTCATTGTGCCTATTTCTATTTCAGTGTGGAACTGATGCGCGAGACGATTGAACAACCAGACTTAGTGGTTGTCCAGTTGGAACAAGATGTCTTTCTTCTATTGTTGAAGGTAATTCTTCCTGTTGCATATCAGGCTCATCGGATGCTATTGTTCAATCCTTTGCAGTAGTCTTTCAACTCACTTTTCCTATATCAGTGCTGTTGTAAACTGCGTTGAGGTTGTGGAAAGTATTGCACTTGTAACGTACAGTTTGAATTGCTGGTTTTCTGATTAAGCCGTGAAAACCCACTTACTATCTCCGTCACGTTTGCTTTTTTGAGATGTTTAATTACTGTACACCGTGAAGTGAAGCGTTCTTTTTAAAACGAGTTGCTGATGATGCATGTCAGTCTACTTGCCTCGCCAGTTAAATTCAAACCGACTCATGTAAAATAACTTATTAGGAAGCATTTTAAACTATTGTTAAAATCTGTGCCTTCCGATATTTGACACTTTCTTTGGATTGCCCTCTTCTCTGCAGGAGTAAACAAGATCTCTATTCATTACGCATACTGCTTGAACACAAATTGGAATGTGCACCCATATGTGTGTAGTGGTCAATCTACTAATTGTTGCCGTCTATTTAACTAAGACTTAGACATCCTTGTTGGAACTTTCTCCGGATCGCTTGGAATTATTGAGTTACTAAGCCCCCATGACAACAGGTTGTCAAGTTCGTCCAGCTAGCTCATTCAAAATACTGTTGTATAATTGGCAACGGAAACTACGGCGGTTTTTTCAAAGCTACGCTTAACTAAGTTTATCAGCCGGTGTTGTGCACACAAATGTGGATGTAGCAAACTGTTCGGTTGCCGTGGTCTTGGTTACTTAATACTTGGTATGATTTTATGCATGTCTCACCACTGTTTGCTTTTGTTTGTCTGATTTATGTAGCCTGTATGCTTTCCGTTGAAGACTGATATGAGAGTAAACGAAACGTTAACGTATCTTTTGTGATTTTCGACGAAATTGGGAGATGTGCGTTGGCCTGATTCTATATAACCCTGTCGTACAACATGCCTTTATTTTATGCAATAGGTAAAACTGTGTCGAGAGTAACAACCGAATAACGTGAAACAATATCGTTTATTTCATTTTACAACCGATATACGTAAACGATTCTGAATGGTTGCATTTGCGGGCTGATGTGCCACTGGCTAGTGTTGCCAACGTGAGATAGGAGTAACCGTTGTGTTTGAAACAACCATTTCCCGTTACAAATTTGAATTCAACTACTTGTGTAATCACTACACTATTGTGGTAACAAACAGGGTGTATCACATTTGTCGTTATCAAACGAAAGTGGCCTGATTGCAGACAATGTGCTGTTCACCACCACCACTGAAAACACCTCTACCGCTCAATGCCAGGTTTTGGATCATTTATGCTGAGCCACTTACATAGGCAGGACGGAGTGGCAATTATTCAACCGAGTCAATGAACACATTCCAGTTTGACTACTCAAAGCGATCATGGATACCACAATGTTGGACTGAGGGCAGAATGCAACCAATCACAAGTAACCGGAGTCGTCGGTCGCCCGACATTTTTAACATGTCCACCCAAATTGAATCTGGGGGAAGGCTTTTTGGATGCTTCACGCAACAAAAAATCGAAGGTTTCGGTTCGCGGAGGCGGTAGCAATTAACAAATGGGAGCCACCCCTCTGCGTGCCGAAGGACTTATTCATCAGTACCAGGTTGCCCTAGTTACTGATGTGTATGGATGTGTATGCATGTGGTTGTTGATTCCGTCGTTTGGCTTCACAAGGTGCACTGAACATCGATATGTAAACCCGCAGACTGCGGGATGTACCTAGTGAGATAAAATAAAATGTCATCGAGAGATACATTGTGCAAAAAGCTGTTTCCGACCTCTTTGTTTAAATTTGTTGTGGAAAAAGTTTGTCTTGCCTTTGTATTCACGAATGCTAAGATGGAGCATGTTTTTTTTGACTGAGGTAAGTTTATGTTTAATACAGAATGGACATATGAGGTGGAAGATGTGCCATACTATATAAGGCACTACCACACTTATGTACTGCATGCCGCATATGTGTCCAGTGTGATTCTGTGTCATCTGGCGAGTGGGGTCCTCGACTTGAGGCCAGCGGGCTCTGGTAGATATAGAGGGCGCTTTTAACCCCATTAGTTTAGTTACGTCAATTTGTAGTTGACAGCGAAGTGACCTCCTACCAAAGTGCAGTACCAACTTCACACATATCATTGCATAATCAAAGTACACGCAGGTGCTCCAGATTGACTTGCATCCTTGGAGACGGTCACGTCACCGGTAGCTAACGGCAGTTTGGTCAGTATTTGTTCACGATTGACTCGGTGGTGGAGATTGCCAGGTGGCACATTGACGTCTAGTACGCTACAACTGAGTATTTGCCAGAACCGGATCGTTATCACCATTGGACTGCAATAAACACTCACCGTTTGTTAAGGGCACAAAATACAGTTGACCTGCGAAGTTGTACATTGCACGAAATCCCTTACAAGTTGTGTGAAAACATGGAGCAACGAATACGTACACTCATTCGCATGGCTGACATGTATCCGCACACGCTGGGCAGCAGTGCATCGTCATTCGCCTTGGCGACACGTCCCACATATATACGGTTTCAATAGGCGCTTCTGATCCTTCGTCTTCCTGGAGTTGAGATCTGCCTTTTAGTTTCCGAATGTACGCACTATACTACTCACAAACGATGGCGCATGTCGTGTAGCATTCTGTCCGGCTATCTATGTTACTCTCGTCAGTAGTTAGGCTTCTTACTTGGTCATTCAAGTCTTCAATCAGTACTACAATGTCCATACATTATGCGGTATCCTGAAGGTTATTGGGCTGGTGATAAATGAAGTAGGTTTATTTTTCTCTGTGCACGTAATACTTGTAGTGTGCACTACGAGCGCTAACCATGCACATATCAGTATGCAGGTATAGGTTTGTGTGATTAGTTACCCAACGGATTCCAGGAATTTTGTGATTACCCTCATAAGTGTTGCCTAGTCTTATCCGAGATTCTTTACCAAATAGTTCTTGTTTCATTTCTCATTGAGTGGTACAGCCACTCCATTTCACCAAATCTTTCTCTTCACTAATCTGTCTTGGGTTATCTCTTCTGTGCTGTTTTTTCTCAGTGGGTTTATCTTCAGAATCACCCTGACTATGAATTCCGACCTGATGTCCGACTGCTTGAAGATGGTTATGCATTTTTTACATCCAAAAGTAAGTGATGTTTTCACAAGAAGCCCTTTGGATTTCTCTGCACAGTCTAACTAAATAGGACATAGTTTTCAAAAATATTCACACCGTAATCACAATGCATCTTTTCTCTCCTACAAAAGTGACGGTAACCGATCTATTTGAGAATATATGCCGCATTCCTCTGTCAACACATTCATGAATAGAAAGATGCTAAATACGCCCCGTACAGTTCGGACATACTTATTCTACATTGTTAGTAAAACAGATTGTTAGGATCAGTTGTATCGCCTGACTGGTTTTGATCTGACGTAAATTAGGTACGGCTCTCTACTTCTCGATTTGTTACACTTTTGCATACGTGCACTCGCTTCCAGGGCTCAGTCATCTGTCTGACCTTTGGCCAACACCGTTCAGATTATCTTCACTCAAGTCCACCATACCTGTTCCTTCCTCGTTTGGCTGGGCGCTATACCTCGAGAACACAATGGGATTGGACAAAAAATGAGCAGCGTAATCAGTATGACCTCGTCCTAGAGCAAACAACGTTTTCGTAGCTGAGTGACTCAACCTCCTTAGCCGAACTTATAACTCATACGGTTAACGATGTAATCAAGGGAGACCAGCCCACATCTAGCTGGTTGGATTGCAACTGATGCGTCAACTCGTCACCGTGTATCGTGGGACTGACCACGTCATCATGGAGTTGTTTGGCTTCACATAACTACACGCTTACTCTTCCATTCAACTTTCTTTAGCGACGTTGTGTCTCATCAGTCCGCTTCCCATATTTCAATAGATCGGCTGAATTGTGCTGAGTCTAATGAAACGTTCACCGTTTGAAAGAGCGATACTCAACTATTGTTACATGATCACGGGATGCCGAAGAGTGGGCAAATGGATATTCAGACAGCGCATATGTTCGATTGCAATGAGTCACTTATGAGAGCCGTCTCATTTTCACACGAGTTCCGAGCTGATCAACTGGCCCCAACAGTTCTCATCCAAAAGGTAGCTTAGTGGATGCTGCTCATCAGTGCTCGCGTCTGATCCATGCTGTTAATGTACTTGTGATCAAGACCGGACCATAATATTTAGGTGTTAATGTTGGCTCGTTGATGAAATCTTTCAGCGTATGTCATCCAGGGCGAAGGTGCACTGAGCAGAACCATTTGTCGTTCAATTGGAAGTTACTGTCAACTCATTGAAGTTAAAGGAAGTTTGATAGTAATCGTCCTGTCTACCAGATTGGTGATAATGAGTGCTTTTACTGTATCAGACGGTACGGTCTAATGATGTTCAGTCCACACGCATACCGTGTGACTGTGAAAACCATGTGTCAGAGATTGTTAACTTAATTCAAACTCGTTTCAGCTACCCGAGAACTGTCTTATTCTCCGAAGAGTCCTAGAAAAATATATTGATCCGTCAAAAGTATTTCATGTTCCGTAGAGAATCAAAGCGTTCGGTTGCTGCTGAAATGGAAGGTTGTACCACTTTTGTGCATTTCGTTTTGCCTTATGTTTCAGAAAAGTCATTTGTTTCTGGTGCAACTGCGAATGGATTTGCTCTGTTTGACTATTTTTATATCCTTACTGTACTTGTACTGTCACTTGTCTGCTGTAGAACCATGAAGAAAATCAGTTTATGGACTGAAAGCAGTAGGAAAACGGTCTCATTGTTTATGGTTACAGACTATCCAATCAGTTGCTAAAAGATAGACGGTGGCAAACTCACTTTTGTTCCGTTTTATCCATTTTTGTCTGTAACAGCCTGCTACTGAGTTTCTCTAGTGTTATTCTATCAGCCAGAAAGTTCAATTCTGATGAAGATAATTAGTTTGTGCTTAAATGTAATTTTGGCAGTGTGTGGGCTTGGTCGAGCGGAGCGAGCGAACTCAGGTCTCGTCGTACAATGACTTAATATTGCTCAGTCATGTAGGCCGAGTTATTGTTTGATATCACGTTTGCCACACAAAAGCACACAGTGACAGTTAACACACGGTGTTGACCTCGTTTGGCACAGAATTGCAATTACCATGTCACGCGAGATGCATTCAAACAAGGACTCACAGTGGTTATTCGGTTCCACCCATCCTTTAACTATTCCGGTGACCTTAGCGTAACGCAACTGGTCCATATACATTGAGACACAGGTTTGATTAGTGACGCTTACCCTCAGTTAAATTTACGTGATTTAGGTAGTATCAAATCAATCGATTTTGACGTTCCAGCTCCGATAACTGCGGCATCAGCTTTCATCTGCTGTCTACTTTTGAAAGTGATGCCAATATCATTCACTTTCTCGGAATGGTTCAGATTGCTCCTAAGTCCTTCTTGTTTAGGTAATGTTGTCAGACTGACGCGGTAGCGGCAGACATTGCATTTCATGGAAATGCATACTGCTATTACGTTAAAATTGTCACCTTTAATTTTACGTGGACCTGTGCGTTGATCACATTTTTACCATGTGATAGTCGCAGTCTTTTTAGACCTAAAGGCTGCTTTCGATTCGGTTGCTCGTAACGTTTTCTGGAACTGCATTCTTCGAAACGAAGTCCCAGGGAAATACGTGAATCTGTCGAGTTCACTGTATGCCCCGCTTGTAAACAGGGTGAGAGTTTATGGTCAATCGTCTCGGGCGTCCATCACTTCTAGCGGTGTTTGTTAGGAGTGTCCGATCTACCTCTTCCTGTTCAATTTTATCCTGGACTACATTCTGGAAGGTACGCTTGAGGAATGTAGTAGGATTGAAATTGATTCTTTCTGACACTACGATGATGGATCTGGAATATGCTGACGACATCGTCTTACTTAACTCCTTAGCCGAAGACATGCAGACCATGCTGAACAGGGTGAGTGACCGAGCTGGTTTGTATGGAATGCGCTCCGCATCTTCAAAGTGCAAAATGCTGCCTGAAGACTGGGGCATTCCCACTCCTACTTTCTTTATTGCAGGTAACCCGTTTGAAAATGTGAACAGTTTCACATACTTGGGTCGCACTATCTCTTCAGGTTGTAATATTGCTGATGAGGTATCAGCGAG
>LUCH01002160.1:37639-49358 GCA_013368495.1 Paragonimus heterotremus | reverse complement strand
CCTTAATCTGTCTTTATTTCTTTGCTGTGTGCAGTAAACGATCCTAACGAATTTTATACTATAACTGCACATAAAATGTTTACTTTTTCATTCTTACAACTATCATTGTCTATCTGTTAAAACTTCCTCCTTGATGTTGTTGACATGTTCTCATCTTCGTCTGCACCCGATTACTTTAATAACGACAGTTCCCGTTGACTAGTGGCTGTTTATAAACACGTGCTTAGTTGCCCCATTTTGAAATTCTTTGCTGGATAATTTGCATACCCGGTTGATTCACATTCAAGATGAGACAGTACCTTTGTTTCAATTGTATCAAATTTATCTTTTTTTTGACGTTTTTTTGACGTGGAAGATAGTCCCGTTAAGCCGACCGTCTGAATAAACGTTATTGGAATTGTCGAATACGTGTTACTGAATGAATTACCCTAAATCGCCAGGAGCGATTTAACACCGTATGACTATTTTGTCAAGTTTCACAATATGTGTCGAATCAGTTTAGTATCGCATTTCTGGTTTATTATTCAACTGATTGGTGTTATTACCCGGGTAAACATGTCCTTCTCGTCTTTGAGCCGATTTCATTCTTGTTAAAAAAAGGCGTCTGACTGAGTCAACGTTGATAATCCGCTAGTATATCAGTTCACAATTGACAGTTTTTAATCGATTTGTCGTCTTTTGACTGTTTTCTTCTGTCCATCTGAGCATTTTTCTCAACGATCTTATTTTTGTAGAACATTTTCTGTGATCAGATTCACCGACAATCAATCCGCCGAGGGTTCAGTGAGTCATGCTCCTCGATTACGCTTACTAATTGCTCTGCGCGTGAAGTCCATTCTATCTAATCCAGTGGAATCGGATGTACAACCTGCCGACTTGGACACCCTAGTTGATGTGGTTGATGGAACAGGCAGTGTGAATGGGAATGGAAACAATAACTCCTCCATTTCTATTTCCACTCCTGGGGTATTAAGTCTCAGCCTTGAAGAAAATGTTTTGCATGAAGTACTTCGTCTGCCTGACCATTTTTTGTTTCCGGCTGTAGTTTCCGCAAATCTGCTTCGGTACGATCCAATTGGTTGGAACAGCTATGTGGACGAGACTTCTTCGCTGACCGATATAAACCAATATTCGTAGGTACTGACTACTGGACACTACAACTGGACTGATTTTCATACGCTACTAGCAGTCCTCAACCGAGTCTTTCCTTCCTATTCCTTCTGCACCATTGGAAACACTTCCACTTCTACTATCAATGTGATTAACGACAGCTGATATTTTCCCCTACTATTTGTCCTAGTCAACGACACGTTCTGATTTTCTGGGAACTTATCACATCGTTCGTAACCATAAGCGCTTTGGCCAAAACAACCGACTCTCTATCTCACTTGTCTGCATACGTGACATACTCAAATCCCAGCATCATCTTATGATCCCTAGTGTTTTTATACGAAAAGAAACAGTGAACTTTACTACCATCTTTATTGTTCCTGCATTTTTGATCATATACACTATTCATTTCCACTTGAATAATTCAAGTCTGGTAGTGATATGCGTACTTGTGGGATTCATTTGCCAAGTACACCATGTGATGGTTTCACGAGGTACGTTTTGTTTTGAGTTCTTTTTTTGCCGAGCTACTTTGTGCTTACGTGACGCGCTTCATTTTCTTTTCATTGTAAACATTTCTCCACTGTACTCTGTTACTTATGTGTATACATTAAGTGATATTGCTGATATGGACACACTTTGAAGGTTATACAGAGACAACGCTAGTAAAACACATTATATAAACTTTATAATTGGTTCTGTGATAACGTATTGGGCTGGTTTGTTAGCATTCCTTCCCCCCCCTCGGAAAATATATCGGATATTACTCGCTTGTTTACATACAAATGGCAATTCTCCGTCAAAGTGTATGTTCCTTTAGTATGTGCCTGTTGGCGTTCATGGTAATCGTTTGAGTAGGTCAGTGTACGCACATATCATCCCCTAGTAGACGTTTTCATCTATCTATTGTGTCGTGTTCGCCTTGGGCTCCTTTCAATCAGGACAACAGAACAAGGATTGATGAGGAGCTTTGGCCAGGAGTCAAACCGGCTCAGAAATGGACTACAATTACTTTCTGTTTTGTGGGCCAGTAAATTAGAAGGTCACAAGAGACAAATCTGCAAAATTCTGGGGAATGTAGGCGAAATGTACATCCAGAGCTGTATGCAATAAGTCAGACAGTATAGGTATAGCGACAGTATGTAAAAACGGGACATTTTCTTATCTGTGGGAAGAGCGTACATACCAAGGTGTGCGAAACACATTTCGTGAAAACTTGCTTACATTCAAATGTTTGCTGTCCACAACGCTATTCGTGTGTCTTTAACAGAGGAGCCACTTCATTGCCTTTTGAAAACGTCCGTAAACCACAGGCTGTCGATATTAGGTTGCCTCCGTGTTGACGTTATACAGCGGAAGGCTATTGAAAAGGATCACTACTGAAGGAAACGTCACGCATACAGAAATAAAGTGGATCAACCTCGTATATTAAACATCGCAATTCACAGACTTCGTCTTAAAGTTGAATATAATGTGCTCACGATAATCGTTACCACTGTTGTGCAGTTCGTTAAAGATTAGGTAACCACACGTTTTGCTGTCGCAAATAGACCGTTCTGATCGGTTTTTAGTCCTTTCTTTGCTCGTAGCTTTTGTTTTGAGTCAGTTACCGTCATTCTCAGCTAGTAACCTCCCACTAAGTGACGATTCTGCTACCAGCCTTGTGCTTAGCATCCACTCCGTTGCACAGAGCTTTGCCACTGGGGCTGCTTTGACGTCCATTCAACTAGTGAGTACGGCGCGTACCCGTTTCAGTCAGTCAAGCCACGAAGCAAATCGAAAGCATAACTTACATGCCCTCGTTCCACCTAAACCTACTTACTAAGTAGCGTTGGTTAAGCGCGATGTAAACAAATGAGAAGTGCTGGTTTCTGGTTGAAAGGGATGTTAAAAACTAGCCAGAAAGGGGTGTTTACGAAATTAAGACAGTCCGAATGGGTTAACCTACAATAGGATAATCAGTATTGTCTTGTTTTACTTGTTCGAAGCAACGTTAGCTTGTGACCTATTTTTCACTCGACATTCTGTACTCCAGCAGCTGACCCTTGAAACAGTGACTCATCGTACTTTTCGTGAGATACAATGTATGCCACATGTTGGATTGTTTTTCACTTCTTCCCTGCTGGGGTGCACAAGAGATCGATACCATATTGAACGAAATGTATAATATAGAGTATCACACTGATTGAAGCGATTGCATGCAAGTGCCAAGAGTTACCATCCATATTTAGGCTAGCAGTATACTAGCGTGTCCAAGGTAATCAGAAGGCATATGTTAGTATTGACATGACTAACGGAAAGAACAGAAACACTTAATACTTTAGAATGTATTGGCATTTCCTTAGCTCTTTGGGTTTGATCTTTGAAATGTCATCTGAATTAGTAACAATGGGTGCCAGTCAGACCTGAGATTCGTAGACCAAACCAAGTTGTCAGAATAAGGACTACATGAAAAATGTTTTATGCAAAGATAACATAATCCAGTGGATAGAATGTATTCCGTATTTAAACTGGAATACAAGACTCATGCACTCTTATTTGTTCAAATATACTCCATCGGGACTGTGAGTCCTTCACATCTCATCCCATGAAGCATCCGACTAATTTACTTATATATGAGTGATGGTATTGTAATCGTTTATCAACTTTTACTCAGGCTACTGAATTTAGACAGAAGCTGTCGTCTTTTATTTTATAGCCGAGGCAGTTACAGAAGTGTCCTATTAAGCCTAGGTGTGGCAGTCACACTGATCAGGAAAAGAGGCGAATCCGGTATTGCGTGCTGAACGATCCGTCCAATTTAAGGTGAACAGCCTTGGAGTCTCACAAGAGCCGGGAACTCATTATATTGGTACAGAACAACGAAACAGATTCTATGGCGTTACACCATTGCTCCCTAGGTGACACTCCTGTTCAGTATTGCCAAATCACCTCCATTAAGCTGAATCGTCCCCGATATTGATATTGAGTTCTAATCGCGTTGAGCAACGGAATGTGTGAAAAACACCATACAATTGACACTGCTGTTCTGACTCCTAGCCTTCCATCACGTGACCACACCAATAGCTTCCTGTAATACATTCAGCGTAACCACGGTCGATGGTCCGTTGCTGTAGCACAGCTGGTGACAGTTGTCTGGCACAACTTCGATGGCCCGACTGGTCCTGAATGGGATCGATACCGCAAGTTGTGAGTTACGCGATCGGTGCATGTTGGGATTACCGTGGCAGTGTGATTGCGTCATATACCTGCTCGAAATAAACATTTGCTATTGTGTATCACTCACGTCTTTCCTGGATGTTTGGCACCAGGAACCGCACCACATTTCAAACCAGTCGTCTACCTGATTAAACCTCTCACAATTTCCACCAAAGCTTGTCTGGTATACCTAACTTTCATTGCTTTCAGAAAACTTTCAACAACAGGCTAGTTAGTTACCTACAAAACGATGGCTTAATATTCGCGAAATATCATTATGGTCAGCATTGAGTGGAAACCTTTTAACGATTTTAGCAAAACTGTAACAAAGTCGTTTATTTGTGGAATTGGTTTCGTTAACCGGTATTTAAACTGGTTTTTTTTAAACATTTTATTTGCAACATTAATGACCCTTAATATTATATGACATTATTATAACAGCTCTTTTTTTTTACATATTTTACTGTATACTTTGATATTTGGGAGGTGTATTTTTGTCAAAACGTCCGGTTGTTGTTTGCCAGTATTGACGTGCACGCTGCTGAATAACGACGAAGGGACTCATCAACGAATTAAAATGTAGCAGGTGAAAAATCCGTTAGATAAGTGGCAGATTCCTCGAATTAATGTGATGAATGAAGACAACGTATTGAGCTGTTTTTCAGGGCTTACTCGAAACTTCCGAGTAGGGACTAGGGACCTCGTTGTGGTCTTTTTCGAATAAAGTCAACCATGATATTTTCGTAATAAGATCGAACTAGAGTGACATCTTGATTAGGAAACATTCAGCCATTCAGAGTTCATACAAGTGGGACTGAGTTCGACCGGCATCAAAAAGTCAAAACAGTGATCAGCTGCTACATCAAGCTTGTTTGTAGGAGTTGACAATTAAAATAGTTCTTTGGGCACGTAAAGCATTCAAACAGGCGAATTGCATGAGTTAAGTTTATTTAAGACTGTAACGAGCACTTCAACCAAAACGTTGCATTCTTGTTGCCAGTTAGGAACGGCCGATATAAACACTATTGTTTCTGATAAATGGAGATGATTCACTACCATTCAGACTGGATTTTTTTTGCTGGTGTTTATATCCTGCGTTCACGTCACCCAGGGCGGCGGGACTACTTCAGTTTTAACAGTACACTTTCGACGAACTTTACTCGATGAAGGCTGACGTTACCGCCATTGCGAGAATCATTAGTTGTTGGGCATCAATACATTTTTTTAAAGTATCGCTATACTCCTCTTTTTCGTGACCGTTTGAACCATGCTCTAACGTTATTTTTGATCCCGTAAACTACCTTTGAGATGCATGACTTGGATTGATATGATGTTCATTTCCGAATGGTCGACGGACAGTGTCCGGCTGTGGTTAATAGCTACAAATACTTCACATCGCTAATTTGCATGTCTTAACTCTCGTATGTGAACGAGGTAGATCGTGACCATAATCCCAGTGATACACTAGAGCACTCGAAGAAAGTAAACAATTGACCACAATTTATTCGCACAGCCTACTCTGATAATGGGTTTACATGATAGGTCATATGATGTACTGATGTTCAGTTTTTGTCGAAACTGTTATTGCAAACAACCCAACGGATGCACCATGGTACACATACTTGTAAGTTAGTGGACAGTAAACGCTGTTTCAGAGTTAAACACACTTTCTGCTTACCTCGCATGTGTTTTCCAGTGTCATTTCCGTAATTATGTTCTGATTTCTAGCGGCCTATTCGCAAACGTATGAACGGGCATTCCTGTTTGTAACATACTTCGAAAGTCACCTGCACACAAAAGAAAACTGCTGCCTTCTACAAACTCGACATTTTGCAAATCACTTCTTGACTCGGTGCTTAACTGTTCCAATCAAACACTACCTTTTGCTTTGACATAAGAGTTTTTATTCGCCATTCTGGAAATTAATGACTTTATGGCTTCCGTCACAGTTGCTATATTGACTCAGTTTAGCTCTGGATTACACGTATTCTCTATGATGTTATGCTTACCACTGCGTAAGTAATGTACAATGTGCAATCATCTTGATGGAGTCTGTGTTCAAGTCTTAATTCTAACATGTAGCATCTGAGCAACCAACGATCAGCAATCAATGACGAAAAGTGTGGACACTGAACATTGTTGTAAAATATTTAAAAAGAATTGAGGTCAGCCGCATGGTTTATCTGGTACTTAGCCTCGAAGGGATGGTCTGTCATATTTCAAACCTGATTTATGTAGGTGTGTATTTGAACCCTCCTGACAACCTCACGTCTCCGATGTGACCGGGGATATCAATCACTGATTGAAACTGCGTGGGTTTACTACGCTGACCAAATGGGTTTTGCGTACACGAGCTTCTAATCCTAGAATTCCGACTAGTTAGCGATGCGTTTACACAAAGTACTGTCAGAATTGCTCATATTCTATGAGTTGTTTGATTGATTTGAATAAATCTATGATTGCACTGCAGTTTGTCAGATCCAGGTCTCCGCTGGATATGACCAAACTTCTGGGGTAGTCGGCCAGCCGAGCCGAGCACATCCGATCGGAATAACTGGTTCCTAAATGGAATCATTTTTTCCTCTTGCCCAAATCCTTATTTTCAACCCAAGTTACTCGTGAATGCCGTACTACTGTTATTGCATTCATCTTGACAGTCTGACACCAACTGAATGAGTTACACTCATTTGATTTTGACACGCACGTAGTTTTCGTTCAAATATAACGAGATCATTAGGGATCACTGAACGTACACAGGATAACTCTTCATACGAGGAGTCGGTTAGGAGTATTTATTTCATTTGTACCAAGAATTGGAAAGTCATATGTAAATTAACCTTAATGATAACAGATAGAAGATCAATCTGTAAACACATCAATCATGAACAAGTTAGACATGTGGGGTAGTTAGTAATGAATAAATGATTACAGTCGTTCGTGCAGTCCCTGTTTAGATGGGAATATAAAATTACTGTCACTTAATACCCGAGTGGGTGACCACTGACGTGTCTAGTCTGGAGACAAAGCGTAGGCGGTTAGATAAGTGAACCCAATGAATTTTCTATCAAAAGCGGTTAATCGTTCAATGATGTCATCAGCCACAATGCGCCGAGGCATTGGATACAAATTCGATGTTGTTAGATTATCCTCTATCACGTAAAAGATAGACGGACGCATATTAAGGTAAGTATGCATATTCACCTGATTGTAAAGATGACCTATTTGGATTTTTTTTGCTAAAACAGCACTACTGTTGATCACACTGGAAGAGTACAAGTGAAACTAAGCTATCACTACGAACAGTTTGTGGGCAAGTTTAGATTAAGGCTACATGTAACGGACATGAATTACCACAAGGAATTTTATTTGCGAATCTATTGCAAGCGTCCAGATATCTGGATAAAACGTGCAAACCCAAATCTGAGCTTTGGTTACCGACAACTGTATAGAGTAAGTCCATGGACATTGATAGTAACTTGTATCATTATACAAAATGAACTTGCAGAGGTAAAAGACGAGCTGTGTAGCCAACGAGAAAGAACCTAAGGCTATATAACCTCTGCAACCAACTACTGTGTAGTTAACACTGACTTCAGTAAGTTAACATAAAACGCCAGATGGCTAGCTTTGATAGATGTCAGAAGAATATATACATATGTACTATTTTAACTCAAAGAAAGGAAACACATGGAACACGGGGAGTGCTCTAATTGTTTTTTTTTTTAAATCTGAATGGAATTAGCTATTTCAAATTTTTGATGTGACAACATCCTGTTAGGACTTCGAAGTCGTTGTGCCGTTTACGCAAGCTGAGGTGAAACACAAAACAGATGATGTTCATCTCAGTTCGTACGAATTTTGAGTGAAGATAAAACGAACGTGACCAACAATAATCTCAAAGATCCTCCGATTGCTTGCATAGACACTATAGATTTGACGGGTTTAATTGCATTGAACACTGCCATCTTCTATCTATCACCAAAACGTCCTCATTTTGCTGTCGTATCAAGTGTCGATCGTACGAAGAAGGCTTCTAGCAATCGCCTATAGCAGTCACATCAGAAGTTTGCTGAGGAATTACTTCCACTGGATCCAAGTAAGTAAGTATTCAACTGTTCCTCAGTACAAGTGGCTTCATTGCAATCAAAAGCACCAGCCTTGAGTCCTGATTATAAAATTGCACCACATACGCCTTATCGTATTGAAGGTGAAACTCAATTTAAGAATCTAATGTTTTCACTGTCTACTCTCCGGCGAACTGCAGGTGGCAAACCAGTCTGACTCAAAACCAAAGTCAAACACAGCTTATGGGTTTATCATGACTCAGACAAATAACCTGTAGACCATCGCAATCAGTAAACAATACTCAGCAATACCCAGAAATATATGTGCTCTGTACCCATCATTTCCGACAGAGGTACGTATGGGCTGAAGCTGTATACAAGCTGGGCGAATAACACAAAATATAACATTGAAGCTGTTCATCTAGTACTGATGTGGTATCTTAAACCGACTTCAGATTGGCCTCTTCCTAGATCGTCTGTTGTGTCGGGGTTTAGAAAACCGTTGAGTCCACCAGATTATGACTGTGACTTTTGTCTCTCTGAGAAGTCTCCGTATTTATGTTTTTAACCATGGTGATCTCAGCACATCAAACTCTTGGGGGTACGTAAAGCTTTGCTCCATCCACTGCTTTGTTTTCAGTCCTTCGGAAGTGAGTCTGGTCAGTATGTCTCGGTCGTATCCAAGCATCGTGTAGGTCAGTAATTTGTATGACTGTAATGTCTAGCTTTCGAATGATCAGTAATTTGGCCAGCCGTAGATTGTTTACATGAAAATATATCACGTCCGTTTGATCCAAATACTGAAACGATAATCCGAATTACCTCGAATCAAACAGCATCGCTGGGCTGTTCGTTGCGTAGGGGGATACTTTCTTACACTGAAGTAGAATGTAATTCAGAGTTACATCCAGTTCGCCGAATGCTTTAGGATTAATAGAAATCACGGTGCTTTCGCACGCTTTCATCAAATTTTTTGTGGTACTGTTGGAACATGGATGTTGGGGCGCCGTTCTTTAGTGATGATATCCGGTACTGTCAAACCACTGTTACATTCCACAGAAACAATAGTATGATTTGTTGTCCGTCAACAAGACCTGCGGAATTTCTTCCCGACTGAAATCCTTACTTAATGTTTGTGTAGTAAATGACGTAGGAGGTGAAAATGTAATAAATACTTCCGGCTACCGTGAACACAAATTGATCAAAACCCTAACGTAATACTCACCGTGAAGTGGCCTGTAACAGTCTGCGTGCACACGTTGTCGTGGTAGGTAACTGTCCAGCCTCATCTTTATTTTATGGGGGCAGGAATCACATTTCCTTGCAATGCTCTTGATATCCGAAGTTATGTCCGACCACCGATACATTTGTCGGGCCAACGATTTCATTTTTTCCACGTCCAAATGAGTTTTTAGCACGTACTATGATGCAGCCTTTCGTAACGGTTGTGAAGTGACCAAATGATCTCCCCTATACAGCGCAAGTTGTGTTGACAACTGTTGTCCGTTGTGGAACAGTACTGGGTGTATCTTCTTAAAAGCTTATGACTAACTCTCGGTTATCGTGGTAACTACCGCGCTATGATAGTTTCCAGTTATCTCTATCAAGTCCTCTCGGCTTATTAGAACAGTTGGCAAAGCAAAGATACAAACCTCAGCAGTTGGAAAATTGGAATATTGTAACAGAAAATCTGTTTAGGGAATATGTTAACCGAGACGAGTTATTCCATAATCGCAGGTTGCTAGAACTAGATTCCATTGCTATATTACTGCTTCCGGTGATAGAACAACTGATTAGTACGGATCAAATAAATACTGTACGGCCTGATGATGTGTAACTACTCTGATTCTATTAGCAAACAAATATTTGTGCAGTTTTTCGAGATCTTAGTGTACTGCTAACGCATCCTGTTGTGTTTGTAGATATTCTTTCCCAACTTTACTCAATAGTCGCGATATACGAAGTGATGGGATACCCATCCTGTCTCAAAACTTTACCGACGCCGAGACCGGATGCATCTGTCATCAGCATAGTAATTTTAGACGGAAAATGGAGCTAATATTGGTCTTTTAATTACAACTTGTATTAATTTTTGTAGGAGCCCTTTATCTTTCTAAGTCCATGTTTACGTTTCGGAAGACTGTACTGTAAATGATGGTTTTGCTTTCCTCGCAAAGTCTGGTGTCAAACGGTAGTAGTACTGGAGACAGCTCATTACTGATCACAACTCATTTTGGTTCTTCGATGATGTACTGTCAATCAACAAATCGTACCGATCATGACCCGGCCTACATCATTTGTCGCAGATGGTGAACCTAAGGAAAACCCCTCATACTTGAGACACGCACTTAAGTTACTTTATGGCGATAGTCTTATCTCCGAGGCACTCCAGAAGCGACTGTAACCTCTTATCATACTGCCCTGCAATATCAGCTCATATGATTACGTAATTTTGGTATGCGCGTACTCCCAATGGATCAGCAAATACTTCGTCAGTGGTAGCCTGGAATGTTTTATCCAAGCCGTGTAGTCCAGACGGCAGAAAATTGTGCTAAAGTAATCCCCAGGGCGTACTACACATAGTAAGAGCTTTAGAATGAAACTCTAATGGAATCTGTAGATGTACGCTTGTCAGATCAATTTTAGAAAACATTTTGCTACCAGGCAGGGATTTCATAAAATCCCAGGGCTGCTCAATTATCACTGGACATTTTTTCAGTTTCTAATTCAGCGTTAATTTATGATAGCCACAGATCCTAACCCGTTTGTCATTTTATCTCTTAACAAAAACGATTGACGTAGCTCATACGGATGAGTTCACCTACGTGATTATAAAATCCTACTATAGATTGTTCAGAGCATTGTGCTGATGTTGCTCCAGTTCTTAAGGTGTTAGTTGGTGCTTCAGAAAAACTGGGTCCCCTTGTACTTACAGTCTTGCTGGCTGTATTTTCATTTCTGTTGCATTAATTGAAAACTGGACTATCGGGTTGCCTGAATGGATTCGATACGTTCCACCCAAACCACTGCTGCAGTTGGAATTTGGTGAAACAGCACATTTGAGCTGTATCAAAGTTGTTAACTCCAGACTGGCCAGGTTTTATTCTGACACAAAGAGTCGTACTGAAATCAGTTCATTATCTTTATCAACTACCATTACATCAGTTTCACCTGTCAAGGTTAAACGATGACCAGTAACTTCACGTAGTTCCATCGTTGTTGGTCTCATCTGAGCATCAGAAGCCATACGGTGTAGCAGTAGTTTTGAAATAGTTGATTCGCTACTTCCTGTATCCACAATGAATTCACACGTACATCCAGACTTGAACTTGAGGCATCTGTAAATA
>LUCH01002160.1:23740-34976 GCA_013368495.1 Paragonimus heterotremus | reverse complement strand
AAAGCTGTTAACCTCAGACTGGCAATGTTTTATTTTGACACAAAGAGTCGTACTGAAATCAGTTCATTATCTTTACCAACTACCATTACATCAGTTTCACCTGTCAAGGTTAAACGATGACCAGTAACTTCACGTAGTTCCATCGTTGTTGGTCTCATCTGAGCATCAGAAGCCATACGGTGTAGCAGTAGGTTTGAAATAATGGATTCGCTACTTCCTGTATCCACAATGAACTCACACGCATATCCTGACTGAACTTGAGGCATCTGTAAATAAATTGCTCAGTCCTGGATTTCAGTTTCAATGAATAAGCAGTAGTAGATGACCCTACAGCGCTTGTTTCTTTAACGTGACTCAGGTAGCATTTCTAACCTTTGCATAGCTTCTTAATATGACCAAATTTACCACATAAATCACATATAACATTACGAAATCGGCAAGATAATCTTAAGTGTGATTCACCACAAGAGGAACATTTGCTCACTTTCTTTGGGCTGGGATTGATGCCGGGTACGTGAGAAGGCCGTGGAAACTTGTTCACTGTTTGACTTCTGGTGGGATTACGCGCTTTAGTCTTATAAAATAGTATAACGTTCGAATCGTCGTTCTTCTGCTCTCAGATGTATCGGGCTTCTTGGGAAGTCATATCTTGTTTGAACACCAATCTCCGCTGAAGACAAATATCATTGACGCCAGCAGTCAGTCGATTACGCAGATGCTCCTCCAGCTTTTCACCAAAGTTGCAAGGGGCAGTTTGTTTTGCGATTGTGGAATGACCTCACAGAATGTCATAACAGTTGAATGCACGAATGAGCTGAACTTTGCATACTGTGCGGTCTGAAAACTGACGGAAAGCACATGTCTTAGCAACAGTTCCTTCAGCTCATTGAAGGACGTTGAGGCTGGGCGCAAGTAAAACTCAGGACCACCGGCGATAACAAAGAATACTGATTGGTGTTCCGTTTTCACATCACGACGGATGTTGCACCATAATTTAAACTTTTCTACCCGCCCCTCGGTTTCATCGAGAACAACATAAAGATTAGCTGTTCAATCACGTGCAGTTCTTTTTTGCTACACCGACTTGTAACACATAGAATTAGGGATTGCAAATAGCCCTTGAAATCGTACCCGGATTGAACCCTTTGTGCAAGTAGTAAAGAAAGGACCTTGCACTGGTTGCAGCAAACATTTTTTACTCTTGAAACAAGGACATGCATTTACAGAAGTACATCAGTATCAAGATAATCACAATTTGTTGCCGGCTGATCTCAATGACACAAGCAAAGTCACAAACTGTGAAGTGATTAGTGAAATAGAAAACAAAGAACTTGGTAAATAGCAGAAGATGTGCCATTAGAGCTTTTCGTCCAATCCTGATGTAGTATCTTAATGCGACGTCTGGATTGGTCCCTTGTTAAAGTGTCCTTTCTGTTGCGACTTAGGAAACCGTTGGATCGGATAGATTTTCATCACATTTACACAGTCACAATTAAGAAAGTAATCTCCGTCAGCTGCGGAGATTGCCATAAAATCAGCGAGTTAGCTGTCTTCAAACATTGTGAACGATACAACCTGCCATTTATCAAAATTTTGAAATTAAGGGGAGGAAAAACCACTGGCAAGTATTGTGTTTCAAGGACATTTCTACTACGAAAAATCGCAGTAAGACTGTTGTGATACATGAAAGTTGAAATGCCTCATGTTGATATGCACTGTGCTATCTGATATGAAACTTGGCACTTGAAAAGTGTTCATACCTTTCCCCTCTTTTCTAGTAATGTTCTGACATTCCCAGACAGTAAACACGCGTAATGTGAGAGAATGACTTAGTCCTTTGCGAACGGTTAATGTTCCGTAATTTGTGGTTAACTCCACTCTTTCAGAGAGAACCGCTTGTGAAAAATTTTAGCTTCGAACCAGCCCCAGAAACAATGTTCCCTGACGCGGCAAATCCTGTTCTAGGTGAACTACGAAGCCATGCCGAGATCCCCGAAATTTTACATTTGTGTTCAGGTACCCACCCAATCCACTGTGCCATCTGGACTGCACCAAATAATTCATGATATTGACTTCTAAGCTACTTATTAGTAATACACTTTTAGTGTTTACTAGTAACCTAATCGGACTACATCAGGAATTGTTTGAGTAATCCTGTAAGAGCAGTCAGCCTGCTGGATCACCTAGCGGTTTCCATTTGACACAGTGGACTGAATGGATAACTGAGTTCAAATATTAAATTCTAATGTTCTAAGTTTGACCTCGTAGCCCAGCTAATGGAGCGCTTGCCGCGTCTGGATATGCAGCTTTGAATCTGGCCAGAACCCAAATTTTTCACGGTTGGATTCCTTCTAACTCACCAAATCTGTCAAACTATGTGTCAATTCACTACTAGTTAGAACTGACAGATCTTCTAGTTTCGTAATGTTTTTTTAATCATATTGGGCAACATTTACCAACTGGACTACAACAGACCAATTACAGTGTATATGCCTCTATCGAAAACGACTGTTAACTGATACAGGTTGGTGTGTAAAATCTCTAACAGTAATACAGTACTGGTCAGTTAATTCTATGGGTTATTTGAGATCACTGAACATTGACTAATTTATTGTCAATTAGCACAACCTTCCCTTTCTTTCCAACCCCTAAAACTGAATCAAATTTTCTCAGTATTCCAGAATTGCAGGTCAGTGTTTATTCAGTTTCCAATGTTTCATCCAGTAAGAGGAAACGGATGGCGACATGGTACTTCATAGAAATCCTGGATCGAGTTTCAAAGGATTGCAGCGTTTCGGAGCACAATTAACGACTACCTATTTATACACTGTTTGCTTCAATACATTGTCTATCCAAAGAGATAATCTTCCGGCTATAATATTGCAAACCACTATAAGTTTCATTAATCTCTTCGTCAGAATGTTTTATTCATAAGATATTACATTCCAATGCTAGATGGTGTAAAACAGTTTGTTTCAGATTTACTGGATAAAACTGATGTTCCAATGGTATCTTTGAATGCAGTGAAGCATACGTTTGCCGAAACAGCATTTCGACAACAATAAATGTTTACGAAGAACGAAGTAAACGGTATTAATAATCGTTACTTACCACTTTCCACTGGAGACTTCATTTTCAATGGAAAACATATCCATGGTCTGTATCTGCTTAAAGGTCTGCCAGGTCATTTCCTGTACACAGTATTCCCTCTGAGAGCTAGCTACGTTGGGTTTGATAGGAGTTATCCGCTTCGCGGGGCCATTAATTTTTAAAGTGGCCAGTAGTAAATCAGAAATACCCCACCCCTGGCAGCTACCCTTTTTGCAAACACAAAATTCCCAGACAGATCTGCAAACAAGATGGACAATGTATGCTCATTTGTAAGGTGAATTGCTTTCTACTTAGTGCTCGACGGTGTAATATAATGTTCTCAGGGATGAGTACAACTTAGGCAAGGACTGACAAGACGATACAAAAGCAAATTGGCTTAGCAAGTTTCTGGATCAAAAACCTTCCAGTTACTTTCACTTCTTCACGAGTTTGGAGATCCAAGACTTCTTTATCCTCTGTGGGTTCTTCGTCGTTACCTAAGGAGGAAAGCTTGTATGGATGTGAATTTAGTGTGCATATGGCTTCAATACCAGCCCTTCGTACAGCAGGTTTGATACATTGTCTTGAATAGGGTTGTTCGCAACTCGCTCTTCGAGGTCATGTGAAATGGGTTGACATGTGGGTTCACATCAGCTGGAGTATTTATGTACAATAAACTGGAGATCACTGTCGTGCATTCATCGTAATTAGCCTGTTAAGTCTATCGAACGAAGTTGAAGCCACGTAAATTGAGCATCACTCACAAGCGACCGTAGCTATAGCACTACATAAACTTTCCAGTCAATCCACACCATTGTCTGATTTAAGTAAAAATCTTTATATTGGTCTTCCGAAACGTGCACTTAAATCTAAAGCTAGTTCCAGGAGCAAATTTCACAACCTAAAGTGGTTGAGTGTTCACATATGATAATTCTGTCGTGCCTAATGTTGGTTGAATGGCGCAGTGGTAAGCACGGTTGCTTGCTCATGAACAGCGTGTCCGTGGTTCTAGTCCCGGCCGTGGCGAGGATATGCACTACTGACGAGCTCTAACAACAGCGTAAATTGAGCTTAGTCTGTTTCTCGAAAGTAAAGCAGCTGTGATAAGTTTTGAGTGATTTTCGATTTATATAAGAACCGAAATGCTGTACCACTCTCCAGTAGTAACAGTTGTACACCAACTGACAGCGTGGAGAGTATGCGTTACACCATTCGGAAAGGAGCACCTTATTTGCAAACGTTGTTCAGTTAACTGGACATTTATATGAAAAGTCGTCTTCTACGATTCAGTTTGATAGGTTTGAAGATGTAATTCACTAAGGTGTCAAGCTTTGCTGTCGATTTTGGGGCATAACAGCAAATTCATATCAATGAGACAGGTATTCGGATGTGTTGCACGGTTAATCAATAGAGCTTCATATTTTGTATTGCAATTTCAACGGAAATCAACCACACAAGAAGTTACAAGTTATGTGATCACTACAAACTGCACATCATGTTGACCAAACAGTCTGCTCGTCAGGAGTTTTCAGTTCTAGCAGGATTCAAGAGGTGATGATAGTGAAGCGTCGTAAAGAATATTCGAGACTTTCACTGGTTGCCAGTTAGGTGAAGGTGTCCCTGCTAAAATGTGCATCGTATATCCGAATCGAGAAAAAGGGATGCACTTGTTTTTTTTTATTGATTTAACGTAAGATTCATACAAATTCATTGTGTAGATATGAATTTACTAAATTAGACTGTTTGATGCCAGTTCGATTATCTGAATAAAGTTTGAATAATTTGTCTTCAATACGGGCAAGTTCGTGTCCGGGTCAGTGGAATCCTCCAAGGAAAGTGATTTAGTGCTATCAGGATATAAATGCAGAAAAATCCGCACATCGCAAGGAGACGAATTCATATTATACTTGTCACACGACAATCGGCTTACGATCTATATCACGGGGAATCGGATCTATCCACGGAATCCAACAAACGAATTGGAAGAACTGCTTGAGATTATGTTACAAATTCCAGTTAAGTTTGGGTAACCCACTGTTGGATCAAAATTTGGGACAAGACAAGTTCAATGACACTTATGGATTGGTTGTAACATTGATGGATTGCATCAACTTACTCACCGAAATTTCACGTACATTTCCGATACCTGGATCATTAAGCAAGCATCTATTTTGACCAAATCGTTGATGATGACATGAACCTGCAAAGCCTCGTCACGTTAAAACCGGCATCATGTTAGCATAGTTGCGCCTTTAATAAATCGATTTAGCTAGGTTTGAGAATCGATCAGTTTAACAGATAGAGGTCAGCAATACAACACTGAAAAACAGTCTGCTAATTTATTTTCAAAAGCGAGTGGGTCTTATTTTGCTTCTGTAGTCTGTTGCAATCCACAGTCACAAGTCAAAATAACAATTATTTTCCGTAGGTCATCTTACTGCTTCCTCGTGATGACGGTGGTGATGATGAAAAATGAAAACTAGAATTGCGTTTCACTACTCACAGCTTTTGTGCTAATAAGAGTCAAAACCCAAACTGCTACAAAAATTGCTTTCCTGTTGGATATGTAGAGACAAATTACTTTTTATTTTGGTCTAAATCTACGAGGTTAAAAATAGCACCTATATGGCACATGTATACTTTGAGTGGTAAGTACACGTTCGGCCAAAGTTATTGGCTCCTGTTCAGTGTTAAAAATCTGAGGAATACCGCCACTGATGCAGCGCTAAATTTTAACAACTGTTCAATCTCATTGCTACGATAACTTCGGTAGGTGTTAACCATATGACTACCTGGGCACTTTTCTTGGGTTGTCGTTATGTTGCAGTATCACCGGACTAGTAAATACTTTCTGATTAGAGTTAACTTGGGAGGTTTAGTTTTCCTCGCCAATTTTTCTCATCTGACATGTGAAAACCAGTCGAATCAAGAGGTGGCCCGTATTATGATAGCAGTGGTAAACAAAATATAAGCTGCAAAAGTCGAATCAGAATAGAGCCGCAAATTTCGAATTCAGTGGTATGTAGTCAACAACGAATGTGACGTAATTGCATTTAATGATTACTCCAGTGTGAATCGTCGCGGGTTTACTGAAGTGACACAGCTATGAGTTTCAATTTAGTTTTATGATTAATGAGCATCTTTGATCAGATGGTGAAAATAATGAATTTTGTAGAGGTATGGTCGATGTACGCGATTCGGATGTTCGCTGAATTGAAGCGATTATAACCTACATATGCAATTGTATCGTTTGATAGTTTGTTGCCGTCTGTCGCTCTCATAACTTCTACAACCCTTTTTAGAATGTTTAAGACAAATTTGTATGAAATCTATCAGTCAAACTTGTCCCATACTTCAAAAATTGTGTCCGTCAAATCAAGTATACCTTGAAAATCTACTTCCGGTGGTTTTTAATTCAAACAAGACAAAACAAAAACTGCCTCGAAAAAGCCACTTGCAGCGGTAAAAGTGCTTGTGACGTTGCTTTTCAATTAGAAAAAGTGAGGACTGCAAATGTCTCACTTCGTCGGTGTTTTACCTCTCTTGATATATCCTCCAGAATCTAGTGTTTGTACAAGGGCCATTTTTCCTTTAGACTGGTGCCGTCTTTTCAAAGAATTTCCAGCAATCATGCATAGTGTCTTCATTGTAATTTCTACATAGACATTCATTCGATCTTCATAATGGTTCACCCTAAGTGTAACAATTTGCTGTACCCATGGGTAACCATCGTCACATAGTGGAACCGATTTCCAATAGTCTGGGTTCTTGTGGACTATTATTTAAGGCTTGTACTCTGGATTGATAATGTCATCCTGATTAATCGTTAAATGAATTCTCAGGGACCTATTAGGTATTCTCTTTCTCCGTGCTTGTTTACTTATCTGTAAAGTCTGACAGGGGGAAGTTTGGGCCACAAGTGCATATCGACAATTCTTGTTGCCCACAGGTGCCTCCGTGACCTCGGAATTCAGACAATTCAGTCAAACTGTGGGTTATGGCAGACTGTTAAGTGAGCTTTACTCATATACGAAAATGGCTGAACGTTCAGATGTGATAGTTCAGGCATTTCTAATGTAAGATCACTGGCGCAATGCTCAACACAGTTGCCTAACGAAACGGTGGATACAACTTCAGATTCTGGTCGTGACATAAATACGCATTACTGATAAACCACAAAAAATGTGAAGTTTAATTTGGAAGTTTCTCATCGGAAGTGGCGTTCAACTTGAAACAGTATAGACTTCCTACGTGAGTAGATATGAAGCTAACAATGCAAATCATTTCCCGGAGACAATAAACAACAAGACGGAAGCTACGATAAAATGTCTGATGATCGCCTTGAAAGACAATGCTGATCCACATGACTCTTCATGGTGTAAAGAGATAACCATAAATATTAGGATGTGGCAATGAGACCGATTAGAATGGGAAATTCCACCGTAGACAAAACCGCTTTATGTGTTCGAATTAAGCGGATTTTGAAGCATAGAATTAAACTCGCCTTCCTGTAGGTCGGCTATCTGAGGGAGCAAATACCTGACGAAAGTGGCTGCTCTTTGAGACTATTAAAGAGAACCACCATTTGACATCCAATCTAATCTTTGAATGGCAACTGCGTGCTTTTACAGATAGACTACATACCCATTCCATTTTCAACAGATCTGAATGTTCCAATCCCACGCAGTAGTGTTGTACCTACCAATCCTTTATGAACATTTCATCGTCATTTTTAGGAAATGTTCAAGTCAAACCTAAGTCTCACCATATACTTTGTAATTACTGGCTTCTAAACTAAGTAATAGCTAGATGCGACTTTTCACTGACTATTAAAATTCGCCACCAAATCCTGTCCCCTGCCGGTCTACCTTAAAAGAACCGAAGAAGACACGATGTAACAATCTGACGACATAGAAGAATCACAGTGATCAAACTGATTTTGCTGTTACAAAAGAAGAGGGATGAAAACTGTTGGCAAGATTTCATTGGAACACTGACACACAACACGGAAATTTACATTGTGTTGGTCAGCACAAACTAATCCCCATATTTTAGTTTGCTTACATTCTCACACAGTAAGAAATGTTAGTTGTGAACACGCATCAAACCTGACACTGGAGACGTCGTTGGACAAACGCCTAGATGTCCTTGGGATTGACTGTTTCAAGTAAGATGACGCCTGGAAAACCAAAGCGCTCTTGTCAAGACCAAATACAGAAGATCGCTACAATTTTATCAGGTCTGTTCTGGATAATTATAGCCGAGACCTGCAGTTTGATGAGATCAGGCGAATCCTGATCTGTATGCCTAACAGGCATTCAGTTTTATATTGTTTTTAATAGTATTTTTTGAATATGTCGGCAAATGGCGCCGATAACTTCGTAGTTTACGCAAGAATTGTGAATCAGAGCGTGAATGTTTAAAACTTTGCTCGGTGTTCGCCGTTAACGGACTTCAGCCACTTTATGAAGCAGATGGGACGCATTTTGAACCGAATCGTGTAAACTCTAGAAATGGCCATGCAGCCTAGTTGGAGTGAAACGCATGTGCATGGTCTTTTCCAACCTTGATGCGGCCAGGAAAGAACAGTCAAAGCTCAACAAACTTTCGGATTACACAAGCACGGTTTTCCTGACCAGGTGGAATAAGGATTTTAAGTACCGTAGCCAGACCAGTCTCATGTAAGTCTCCACAGAGCTTTTGGCCATCGAAGGGAAAGCTTCCAGTGTTTTCCCCTACGGGACATACATGTATGAACTGCGGTTGGAATGAATTTAAATAAAACTGATGTGATCACAAAAACAGCACGAACCAGTCTTGGGACATTCTGGTGATCATCAGGGGATAAAGCAGCACAGGTCAAACCTGTCATTGACAAATACATAACCAATGTCAGCGTGGAACTGACGTATACATTATTTGAAATCGTTGGTGTCTCCGTTTGACTTTGAGTAAGATATCATGCTAATTTCGATACCCACGGAGGTTGAACGGAGAACCTAAAGTGTGTCAACGAAACCGAACCGCTGGAGGCACTTTTAGCGAGACCCTAAAAATAACATTAACGGTTGACGACACAATCACTCTGGACAGTGTACAGACGAAGTACACTTGCCATCTCATTGGTTATTCAAAAGTGGATATCTTTAAACTGGTCTAGATGGAGAGGCTGCAAGCCCCGGACAAACCAGTCAACAACTTTTTCAACCGGAAACACAGAAACACACTCACGCTTAGCAGTCTGTTATAAACCTGTCGGACTTTCGGGATCAAAACAGGAGATATGAAAGCATATACTAGTTTGTGCTAATCAGCACGAAACCAAAGTGAATGTGTTGCGTTAGCCACAAATGTGACCAGTATGACAAGCAAACAATCAGAAAGCAGAAACCTACTGATTCAATGAGACCAGATTGTCAGCGGCTAGTGCGACAAACCAGTGTAAACGGGTGCCTAGATTAGTCTACGTCGGTCATCGGTAGCAGTGGGAGCACGACCAAAAAGTCTCCCTTTTTCACAAAGGTAAGGGTACCACTCATCATAAAAATGCCTACTGTTGTTAACACTCAAACGCCTGATTGGACGGCGAACACGACTAGATCTGCAAATACCAAAAGTGGCTGAGTGTGCTTAGTATGCTGACGTTAACGAGAATGCATCCAGGAATATGCTAATCAGTACATGATTGTCGCGTCTCTCATCACCCAGCTGTCTCAAGCGATTGATGTGGCGTGTTCAGCCGAAGCTTTCCACTAAAACTCGATAGACAACATTACACTGGCGATTGATAATTATGCCTGACAGCCAGACCTCTTAAGTTTGCAAAAATTTTGTACATAACCTGCATCTAGTTCAGAACTATCTGAGGTGTGCACGCTAGTGCCTGTTAAAACGTGATTACGCCATTATATTTAACTCTGTTGTCGATCTGTTCCGTCTATGTACACCTCACTGCAACTGCAACTGAAGAGTTTGACAAACAAATTTGGCGGTCGCGGAGAACTGGACCACTGGTGGTTCGAACTAAGCACAACTGTGCAGCCGCATACGTTCTAGCCAGAACAGACCCTAATTCGTCATTGGCTAGATGGTTACCTCTCATTAGCAAGAATTGGAAAACATTCTTTTGAGCCGCGATTATGAGCACAGTGCTCCCTTTCAGCTTATTGCGTGCACTGATGAACTTATCGGAGGTATCCATTTGCTAGTAAGGCTTGTATTAGCAACTCTGTTCTGTCTACAGCTTGCCAGAAGAACAAATAAGCCCGGTTCTATGAAACGGTGTCTTAACCAACCCCTGTTTGTATGCAATAAGAGCAAAGCTAGAAAGCTGAAGATATTGACCAACCCATGCTGTTTTGCGGTGAACTGAGCGATATAATGTGCGACCCGCACGTCTAATAACCAGTATATCCAAAAAAGAAAACTGCTGTTCGATTCAACGTCGTGATAAAAATATAGGTTTGGGCGAAGCCAGTTGAACAAAATAGTCAAAATCAGTAACTAGTAAAAATCAAAATATCGTCAACGTATCGTTTACACAATAACGATTTGGCTGTGTAATCCGGTATTTGTCGCTCATTCGTTTCTAATTTGTCTGTTAGTTGTGGGTCTAACAGGCTGTTCATAGCAAGACCGTCTATCTGGTTGTAAGAAAGTCCCTCAAAATCGGAACGAATGTTTTCTGTGAAAAATAAAATAAGATCTTTGAGGTATTCACGTGGTATACATATCACAGTTCTAACTAGTATACCAGTTCACTTGCAGTTGCAATGACGTTTATATAGGCAAAACAGATCAACTGTCACATCGAGTCGCTTTACATATCTTGAGGTGGTTGAAACAGCTGGTGACGCATCAGCCTCAACTTGATAAACCGACTGCTCGAAACCCAACGTCATCGGTTGCTAAACACGTCATGACGACAGATCACAAAGTTGACCCATCAAACTTATTTAAGATACTGCTGCGCAGTCGAAACCCAAAGTTACTAGCTTTCTGTGAAACGATGCTTATCCAGATTTACTAGCGGACTTTATGTGCACAAAAATGGTTGAGACAACCTATGGGGTTGCCATGGTCGCGATTGCATAACACTTGGTGTGTTTGTAAAGGTATCTAGCCCCTGTTTGTTTTTATCTGTTTG
>LUCH01002160.1:0-11622 GCA_013368495.1 Paragonimus heterotremus | reverse complement strand
TTAATTTAAAAAAAAATCCACAACCCACCTTTTTAAAAACAGAAAAACAACAAAACTCGAGTTTCACTCTCATTAGAGCGCATCAGTAGTGCATATCCTCGCCACTGCCGGGACTTGAACCACGGACACGCTGTTCATGAGGCAACCGTGTTTACCACTGCACCATTCACCTCACATTAGGCACGACAGAATTATCGGATGTGAACACTCAACCACTTTCGCTTGTGAGTAATGATCAGGTCGTGAAAGTGGTTGAGTGTTCATATACGATAATTCTGTCGTGCCTAATGTGAGGTGAATGGTGCAGTGGTAAACACGGTTGCCTCATGAACAGCGTGTCCGTGGTTCAAGTCCCGGCAGTGGCGAGTATATGCACTACTGATGAGCTCTAATGAGAGTGAAACTCGAGTCTAGTGCTTCTGTAGTTCGAAATGGGCCGACTGGAATGTCTATGAGAATGCAACAGCTGCGATCAATTGTGGTTGATGTTCAATTTAAATGAATATTATTAATGTCTTCGGAAAATGCGTGCACTGCCAAATCGTGTCAATTTGGGATAGCCAATTGGCATTCCCATCGAAGTAACACACCTTCATCAATTTTCTATTTCTTCAGCCTTTTTCGTTTATAATCCATTTTTCTTTCGGCTATCAGTACGCAGACAGCATAACGGTTTGAATCAGCTACTCGCATGAATTCCATGTACGTTTCTCTGATTTGAATGGCTAATAACTGTCTGTTCGTGGAACCAACTCCACTTCACAACTAGTGTCGTTTATTAAGATATTTCTCACGTATTCTTCCAATTTTGACTGCGAACATGATTTCTCCTTCTGTTGCCGTTTTTAATACATGTATATATATATATATGGCAACCGAAAACTAACAAGCGATTTTTATGCACATTTAGCTGAGCTTAACGAAGGTATACCTAATTCCCCGACTTTTGAACATTAAGGTAGGCACCACTGTGGCACTTTCAGAACAGAGTGATTTATGTTTTACAACCCTAGCATTTGCCTGATCCCAAGGATTCTTCACCGTGTATGTACGTTTATCCGTTGGAAACTCACAAACGTTGGGGTAAACACAATGCCGTGTGGAAACTTTGCAAAACATTGTCAGGGTCAACCGGGCGGCTTGTGTGCTTGTGGGTGGTATCTTCATCGATTGTTTGATACTGTCCTTTGACAGCATGAGGCACAACCCTGAAAGCTGCAGTATTGACCATAAGCCTAATTACTGGAAGAGCCATTAGCATATGTTTTTCGAATCAACTTCAATCAGTGATTTTCCTTGCGTTTAACTTTCCTCTTTTCTGCTTCGTATGGCTACTGGCTGAAGTCAAACACCACCTTTGTACAATTTTGCTGCCGTCGTGTCAGTATGTTGTATTCTGTGTTGGCATTACTTAATCCATAGGTCAGAATTCAAGGAAATCTATGCAGATCGATCAGTGTGAACAGGGTTGCCTCGAGTGATGTTAAATACGAATGGCACTCACCTCCACTGCTTACTCCGGGATCCGAAATTCCGAGCCTAAGACAGACCGATCTACAAACTAATGTGCTAATGACAACCATACGATCTAAACTTATAGGTTGTTATAGCATTGATAAAGTATATACGAGGTGTGGTATAAGTGGACTAGGTTTGTTGTCAAATGTCCATGAGTTTAATTTGCTTATCAAGGAGACAACTGGTAATTTAATCGCCTTCGATTGAGCTCCCCACGAAACCCTCTTATGTTTTTTCTCAAGAAATGAAATAACCTCTCGTGTGAAACCTGACTGATGACAGTAGCAAAAAAGGTTATTCCACAAATTAGCACGCCAGCTGAACAAAATATTCCTAATTTATCCACAGTCTTAGACTACGTAACAGTGACCGATATTCCCAACAAAATGTTTGTTTAAACACTCAGCTGGTTCAGCATCACTTGCCATAGCAGAGAACTATTTTGGAGTTCTATAAATCGTTCATGTTCAGCTCGTTCTTATGTTGCTAGGATTCCCATTTCGCTTTAACCAGTAGGTGGGGTTTCTTTACCCGATAATCTGCTCCATAAGATCCTGTATACAGACACTGGTAGAGAGATTACGCCGATAGTATGTTACTTAAAGACATCTCGAAATTCCGTCCCAGATGACTGATTTTTGCGAAGTTCTCGTCGTCTTCCATTACAAGAAGATGCAAACCGACAGCTACAAACGATGGCATCTTGAACATTTTCAGTTAGTCAGTTTCATGAGGTGGATCCTAAAAATCAACGGTCCATATTTTCTACTACTATCCTTTAACAACAAAACAAGCCGCTTTTATCTAAAACTGTATTTTCGTATGTCTGCCTGCATGTACAAAACACCAAGTGCAACATAACACAGTTCAAGCAAAACTACTTTTCTGTGTACATTCTGCACCGGTGACAAAAAGGACGGGTCACTGTCATTCCTGTCGTCTTCCTGCCCTCGATCATTTTCAACAACAACATATCAATTGCTAGACTTGATGTCTTACTTTCAGAGGTCTGTGAAGAAATCTGTCGTCAGTAGTTTCCATTAATTTCTGTTATCTGAGTGATTTAAAGCAGACACTGGTAGTCTTAGATGACCTCCAGTATGCATAAGGAGCTTAATGTTTTCGTCCTCGACAACCCCGCTTAATTAGGAAATATTCGTCTGACGCCTTAGGTTTCCTCATTTATACGACTTGTACATTATCCTTGACTTCCCATTTTTTGCCTTGCGCTGTCCATTCTATTAATACTCACCACGTGCAGTTTTGACACAAAAACCGGTGCACTAACATTTTAGTCGCACTTGGCGATTTAGGATAATTCACTCAGTGGCGAGTGGTCAAGATTTCCAGTAACGCTTATTTAGGTGGTCGGGTTAACGGAACTAACTTTGAAATTAAAACACGTCAAAAAGCGTACTCAAAATGATTGGGATTTATAACGCTCATGACAAAATTACAATAAAGTTACTCCCTCACCTTGAATGTGAATTAACTGGATACACAAATTACCCATCAGGAAAGGCGTTCATAACGGAGCAACCAAACACGAGTCCATAAACCACCACCACTCAACGGGAATTCAGCCCATTAAAACAACTGAGTGCAAATGAGGGTGAGAGTCTTTCAAACAACACCAAGAAGAAAAACTTCAACAGTTAAGCAATGGTAATTACGAAGAAGAGGAAAGCAAACATTTCATGTGCAGTATTGGCACACAAGTCACCACGATTGTTTACTGCACACAACAAAGAAAAATAAAGGCGAGCTTGGGCTCGGTTGTCTATAAACAAACCAGTCATGCCTCGACGAATTCATCGTTTCATCTTACACCAAACACAAGATGAAAGTGCCAGACGTCCTTCAATAGGTCTAACACAGGTGGTTATCTTTAGCTCTAATTACAGTAGTGGATTCACTATCCCGAATGGTAATCCTTCATACCTTTGAACACGCTCTGGCGATTGTCCGGTTGATGCATTTTTGCGTGACCATCTGACAAACAGTCGGCAGCGGCAGTTCAGGTTGTCTGGTTCACATATGACCTGCCATAATTTTAATGGTGAACAGCACAGCTAATCGTGTAAAAGGAGCCAAGCAACTGGTGCCACATTCCATGAAAAGTGTTTAATAGACGCTAATGCATGTTTCAAAGTAATAATTCTCCTGTTCCGTACCGATCTTGTGTTAAACCTCAACATTTTGTACACTGCACTCTGAAAGAAGTCAGTTAATTTTAATAATTACCTCCTGACACCGCTCGTCTTTATAGCAACTTCCGCGATAAGATAAACCGGCAGACCAGCCCTCTTCCTAAATTAAACCCTAGAGGTGAGGTTTAGTTTTATTTCCGCTCATCAATGGGTAATGTTCTTGAAAAGTTCTTCGGTATTAAAATACCAGGACGGAAGCCAATGAGAGGAAGTTGTTGATCACTTTGCTATTCAATTCGTAAAAGTCAGGTAAACACTTAGTCCTACACTTAACGTAATATTTGAACGCAGCCGATGGACATAGTCAGCACCAATAACTGATAGATCAGAAGCAACACACGAAATTGAGCAAGTCTTAAATAAGAGCATTGAACTACCAGGCTGGAAATGACAATTGATAATATGCAACGGACAATCAGCCAAACGGTCAGACCTGGAAAGATGCACGCGGACGTTTAAGCGAAAGCGGTACTGTATTGTGGGCCAAAATTTCGACTTATAGACGCGGGCACAAAGCAGCGGCAAGCAAATTAGACTGCAATTATCGCGTCCTGTCGAATACGTTTTCACTGCAATGGTGTGTTGATATCACACAGCGTGTACGAAAATTATGGAGCTGTTAACTTCTTATACAATATCTTGGTCGGTTTTCGATTTTGTGTCACAAACGTAGAACCACGGTATGCAACATCTGGTATTCTTGGCTTCAGTGTTAAAGGCAAATAACCGTAAGATTAGAAAGTTGGATAAACGGGGTTTGTAAACTTCATAGAGAGTTTACGGATTAATGGAAGCTGATAACACTAATGCACATCCGAATCTGTGTTGGACAGCTTAGAAAGAAATGGCAAGTTGAAGGATTGTTTCATTTTTAGCTAGCCAACAATAGACAGGCCGCGAAACAGAAAATCGGAAGATAACAAACGAAAAATAAACCTAACCGTCGTCAGCTGAGCTTACAACAATCTCACTACAACATAAAGAAGACAATAGGTAACTAACATCAAGAGTGATAAAACGAGGACGTGTTCGTTATATAGCAAATTTCCGGATGACCAGATTATTCGAACACTTGGTTTGGTGCCCTCAGTAAGTAGCCCAACGTTTGCACTTGTGTCAAACGATCGATGATGTGGTTAAGACGAACCCTGATGATTTGTTCTCAATTGGGCATACTCTGACTCCGGAAGTGGTTTTTCGTAAATTAAGCTGCTGATTTAGTGCTGCGGATTTACTGAGTTACGCACGGGGCGGTTATTTTTGATAGACGTAAATATTTTTCCTAAGCGACGTTTTGGTCGATAGAGCATCTTCTGATATGCTTATGGCGCACTAAGAACAACTCTAGTTTGGGGAACCTACTTGAGTAGGCAGATAACATAGTGTTGTAACCTATTCCGTTGTTCTGCGTTGTACTCTTTCGGCAAGAGTAATGTTCTTTACAAAGTAAAGATGATCAACTTGGATATAAAGTTCAAGATTGGAGAGTACCTACGAAATGAGTATAAGAGTTAACCCGTACAATCTGTCTGGTAATGAACAGAGGTACCGAGTTGGCCCTCTTGGTCATTGACACACTGCTGGCAGACAAGTTGAGGTTACTTGAGTGGTTCTAGTCCCGGCTGTGGCAAGGTTATGCACTACTGATGAGCTATTCTAACAAGAGCGAAACTCGAGTCTAGTTCTGTAGTTCGAAAGGGGCCGACTGGAAAGTTTATGGGAATTCGACAGCTGCGATCAATCGTGGTTGATGTCCAATCTATATGAAAATCAATATCCCCGACTGCTCATCTGTAATGGAAAATACATTGTTCAGCGCTGATGCAGTTTTTTGCTTCTAGGTCTTCTAAGTCGCCAGATCAAGACATACTCACTGATGACTTTAATAACCACACCCACGGTAACCTGCCAGTGATCACCAAATAGTGGATATGCTGAGGCATTGGACTAACGTATATCGTTGAATTTGTTTTAGTCACGAACATCCGGTTCATTTTGAAAATGTTCTTTACGAGGTTTCACGTTAGATGGGATACACCCAGTTCACGTTTACTAAATTATAATGAATTATTAGTCAACTCGACCGAGATGAGTATTGCTTGCAGACGATTGTTCATATTTTCTGCGATGGTTTTAATATAACCTAGCGTCGAAGGTTTCTGAGGGACCAATTTTGTGCTAAGTGAGGATTCAGAATGGGTGAGAAATAAATGCAAGCTCGCTGTGTGTTCCTTGACGTGTATAACCTTCAGACGAACGTTCCGGTGTCGTAATTCCCATCACACATTCGATGATTAATGTTCACCCGTTAACTGGTGTTTAGAGTAATCTTCGCTACTTCTTGCATATGATTAGGACTTGGCTTTCGAAAAACATCCGGGGTCTTCTATTGATGTTTAATTGTTGTGATCATAGGGAATGCAACTAACCCAAAAGATGGGAGAGATGTTTTCGACTTATTCCGATACGATAGTGGATGAAGTAAAGTAGTCCAGACAATTGAACTAGTTCAGCATAAGCATGAACAATTTTTAATTGCACTCCTATCATGCGGTAGAGCTAATTGAAAGAGGAATGGTGCGTTTACGCAAACGGTCTCATTGAATTATTTTCAAACTACAACGGTAAGTGCTTCCCAATTGAAGGGATATTGAAACTTCAAATCATTTAGTGCGGAATACAGAGTCTTGTAAATGAAGTTCCATATGAACTCTCCGATAACATGGGCTCAACCTCATATCGCTTGGTTTGATCGTTAATAGAATGCGATTTGTGATGGCTAAGCAACTTAAACATGCTATACCCTGACGGTCAAATGTATCAGTGATACCAATTGCTAACGTAAAAGAAAGGTCGCAATGCCTCGAGTCGTATCAAGGTTTCTCTGTTAGTTTGTGCACCACTACAAGTAAACTTGTCAAGCTGGACGACTAGCAAAATCTATGGTACAATCACCTACCCAGAAGTCGGTTGATAAACCTTGATGCGCTACTTCACAATGGAACCCTCAGCCTTCAAAGAAACAAGCTATCAGAACCTACATCAGACCAATCCTAATAGTGGCTGCCGTGCAATAATATCCCCAATCTGAACTGTTCGAAACGCAGTCCTGATGTGAACATTCCAGGTAACTTATAGGAGTATCCTGTCATAGAACACATGTTCTAATAGGTAAAGTCCCTCTTACAATTTTGATCTGAAATCCCTCCCTTTAAAGAAAAACGGAAAATTGACGTTGATGCTATGCAACGTGCCAGAAACAGCAGATAAAGAAGACGGATGCAAGTTGTATTTATAAAAATAAGGGAAACGTCTTATTTATATCTGGTAACTTTGACTCAGAAAATGTTGCCCAAAGGTGAAGTTGTATTCACCTCACAATATTGCTTACACTTTGGTCATTTCTTTAGTTAAGTTGTACTTCAATATGAAATATACCGGTAGAACACAAACTTCTTAAGTTGAAAATGTTCAAGATGTTGCCATACTAACGACAATTGAGTTACCACTCACACTGCAGTACGTGAAATTCTTGGCACAATATACTGCACACCATGTTCAGCTTGTTTATCAAACAGGGAAAAAACAACAGTGCTTTTGACTAATAGTGTGTGGTAGGACATTTTGGTACATGTAACTTGATCACTCACAACCGATCACGGACTTCACACTGCCATAGAATTCCCAATCAAGCCCTGTAGAGTATGGCTTTAGGTTCCTGCTTCGCTATTGTTAGAATTCGTCAATGGTGACTATCCCTGACACAGCCGGAGCAGAACTGTGGCCACGGTTTCATGTAGCAACCGTGTTGACCACTGCATCACCGACCTGGCATTAGGCTGGACCGAATTATCAAAGTTAAAGTCTCAGTCCTATTCGCGTGTGAGTAATGTACAACAAACACGGTAGCCATGCTGTCAGATTGTGCTATTGTATAACACGCAGCTTTGTTTGTGCGTACTACAGTGCATAAGTTAGGGAACTAACCAGGAAGATTTAAACGGCAGGAAGACAAGGGACCGGAAGCGACTATTGGAACAATGTGTATGAATCATGTGGAACGTGTCACCTAAGCGGATAACGACACACTGGTGCTCATTGGGTGGGAGTCTACGTCCGTCATGCAAATGAGTTTACGCGTTCGTTGTCCTATGTTTTGACACAATCTTTACAGGATATCGTGCAATGCACAACTTCGCAGGCCAAGAGTCTTTTGCGGTCACAACAGTATCATCACCTGTACACTTCAGTGGGAGATGTTTTCCAGCTGCATTGTCATCGTCACTATCAGTTGCATTAATGGATTACCAGTTTGAACACATCAGCCTCTCCACCCGAAAAATGCATGTAAGCTGAACGGCGTTGATATAAGATTGTGCTTGAATATGCTGATCTAATACTGTGAATATACCCGGTTCAGTCGTGAATTGTGAGGTTAATAAAACAGTGTTTACCGCCCTTCCCCTACAAGCATGAAGTAGGTTTACAACTCCCTGTCCAAAAGATGTTATGCGGTATCGAGCAACCGTAACAAAGCGAAATACGAGAAGTTTGTTTGAAGGCGTGCTGCAGGTATTATCATGTCCTTTTGAAGCTCTTCATATCAAGGGATCACATAGTGTGTACGTTTTTCTGATTGTCGGATTTATAAAGTGCCTGAGCATGTACTGGTACATTTTGTTAGAATTTAGACCATTTCTCTGTTCCCTTCACCCCTAATCCATAGCTTGGTGTTCTCTCAATGGTTGTACGCTGACTACGCTTTAGTGCCAACCACTGATTCATTGTCTTCAATATGACTGCTG
This sequence comes from Paragonimus heterotremus, assembly GCA_013368495.1. NCBI lineage: Eukaryota > Metazoa > Platyhelminthes > Trematoda > Plagiorchiida > Troglotrematidae > Paragonimus > Paragonimus heterotremus. The sequence continues at coordinate 3,089 of LUCH01002160.1, read as the reverse complement.
TTACTAACAGAGAGAGGGTTGGAACGTCAAGTTTATTTACTTTAAAGTCAACTATGTATCACTATTGTGACCCACGGTATTTCTAGACTGGGCAGACGTACTGCTTGACAGCGAAAGAAACGTCCTCTATAAAATGAAATGTAATTTGTATGTCAATATGTGTAATAACTTAGGTTTTGGACGGACCACTCAAATCGGTCGGATTTGACAACTGTATACCTCTCACATTGGGCTTAGCGTGGAACAGTTGGATAGAACTTGGCAAATGATTAACTAGCTGAACACCAGCATCATAGTGCAACATATGAGAACGTGCACCATAATTTTCAAGCTAAAAAGCGTCATTATTCGACTTATGTGGCTGATGCATGTAGCTTTACTTGAGATCTAAACGAACACGCTGCACGTGTAACACTTAAATGGAATAAGATCACGTGTTAAAAATTTCGGTTCGTTGATACATTTATTCCTCCTTCTGAGTGTAACAAAGACGATATGCACACTATAGAGGCAACAAGGGACAACGAATTACAGTGAGAGGGGTGTCGTAATAACCGTGTAGAAGAGAAGAATGCGAACGGACGTAGGTCGGATGGACTCACTAAACTGTGTCCAAAACCCTTGTGACTGAGTAGCAGAACTAGTTTTTGTATCAGTGTATCTTTTCTTCTGATAGAAAAAGAACTGGTTTTCCACGGTAAACCAGAAGTAGTTAGTACTGTCGTCTACAAGTGGTTTGAAAAAACCTCAATAATTGGCAGTCAAATTGCTGAGTGTGTGTGATTGTAGGTATGTACTAATTTATGGCCAAATTCGTACCCAATAATAACCGATTGCACCGGTATGCTTAGTCAGATGTTTTTGGTGGTACAACCATTAAGAGATCATGTTGACTGATGCTGATTACCACCCTGGTGTGGTCGCCAATTTTGAAAAGTGAGCACCACAATGATAGCAGGGTGCAATAGACTGCAAAAGATATGAAGCCTAACAGTAATTGTGTGGAAAAGGAAAATACAGGTAGGCATGAGCCAAGAAGCTTCAATGGACCGTGAATTCAACTCACAAAACCAGAGCACGAGATTGCTACATAACACGCGTAAAAGCTTAAGTTGACAGCCTCAGGTGAAAGCATTCTCCAAGGCTATCTTTCGACATAAAAGACATCTTATTTGCGCACGTTAGTGCCTTCTTTAAACTTCGTTTTACGGTGAAAAGTAATGGATTCTTCTGTTTCGAAAGATTTTTATGCTTTTTTCAAGGTTATCTCCATCTATATTGCAAAAGTGACAATTGGCTCGCTAATTCATAGTTTGGAGCCTAACGACTACCAAACGTTTAAGGAAATCTTTTATAACGATTAATGTTATAAACACCTCTTGCAGAGCTGTTACCGCAACTTTATATTTTCTTGTCTGATGTCCATTGCTTGGCAACCTTACATTGACAGAACGTTGATGAACACGCCTATCTGTCTGCTATCAGCATGAACATACGGAACAGTACCTTACTGTTGACAAGAACACTTCAGTGCCACGCAAGCCGCGAAACAAAAACATCCCTGGCATAGAAGTAAAACGGTCAACATCAATCTACCTCCAGCATATAAGTACACGCAAGTTATAAGACATATATGTATGTAAGAGACAGTGGCGTCCACTTTAACTGGATAAGCAGGTAGAACCATAAGTAGTGTAACAAAAGCTAGGATTAGGTGTACATACCAAATGTGGATTGTGTTGCACCGCTTGTGTTTCTACTCGTTCAATCAGGTCAAGCAGGCATCATTTTTCCTACTACCAGTTTATTTTCAGGCAGTCATTTTCCTTCCGTGCCTTCTGATGCAACTAAATAAACTGTATCGGAATTGAAGCAAGTCTACTTCACATGGTTAAAAAATAGAGGTGACTAGCTTCTCATGTCGTATTCTTTTCTGGTTGGTTAAGGAGGGTATAAACATATTTAACCTCCTTGCGTTTGCATTGTAAACCGCTGTGTATATCTTAACTCAGGGGAAACTGTTAGCAGACAAGGGCTACTATTTGAAGTGTGACTGCGAAATATAACACAAAACATCAGTACTTATCCTTCTGTCTCCGGTGCCGATCACCAGTTCAATCACATCCAAAAACCTGTCATTATAGATAGTGGATGTACGAACAAATCAAAGACAATGGTATTCCCATTATTTTGTTACACCTGCTCGATCTGGCTAATAGTAAACAGAATAACAATAGGACACATTAAAATGTGGAAATCGCAGGGGAGAGTTTGCTTATCTCCACGTTTTACTGAGCCGCACTAGATGGGTCCGACTGTCAAGTTGACACTTGATCAGAAAGCTGATTAGCCAGTCGTATGTATTTTTCAGTCCGGTGGTGGAAGCGTATTGGTAAATCAAGACGTAGTTGGGAAACTTTTCTCGAGACGCATATACCAAAGTTGTTGAGAGATGCATTAGCTCAGGAGCTAACGAGGGACACTCGGCGGGTGCAAAATGCTGCTTTCTTCGGTCTACTATTTATGGACCATCTGTCACAACCAGTACTGCATCGCCACGTGTCGTCCTGATGAGTGTTCACATTTCACCAGTTTGCTGTTACTATGAGGTTGTACGGCTGAGTGACACTTGACTGCTAGTATTATATACACAAATGCTTACATATGCCTATCACAATTTACCTGGCTACTTGCTTTAGTTCTTTCCCTCCAGGCACACAGTTGTACTGCATGGTATGTACTTGCAGATAAGGAGATTCAAATGGAAATTCGTGTTAGGAGGCGCATCTCCTAACGAGACAGCCAGGACGTGTCACGCCACATCGTTCGATCGGCCCAGCTCGGACGGTATGGTCTTAGATGGTGGTATGGTCCCATTCAACCAATCAGATCGCAGGTGTGCGGTCGAACGCCTGCGCGCTAGCTGAACAGTGTTTTTTCTCGCGTCGCCCTCTGACGCCCCCTCTAACGTGATTTGTTCTGACTCCCTGACTGCCATTTATGACTGTCTTATTTGATTCGCTTCGTGTCTGTCGTTTTGTCCTATAAATCTAGATCTTCTGTGGCCTTAGTTTGTCTCGTCTTGTCCC
>LUCH01002159.1:63543-105888 GCA_013368495.1 Paragonimus heterotremus | reverse complement strand
GCACATTCAGCCAGTTGGAATGTTCTAAGTGGATAAGACGCCGTGCGTCAAAGCACAGACAAGCAGGAGGCGGTAAGACCAAGATAGGAACAAAAAAGGAGGCTGAACAGGACGGGACAGTCCTGCTGAACGCTCCTGCGTTAAGCTGGTAATTTATTCCCCAAACTAAAGCTCCAAACATTGATTGCCCTCCAGATATCGTCACGTGTTAGTAGATAAGAGTTCCACCACAAGTTGGTGTCGCGACCCAATTTTGGATTCATTATACTTCGAAGCTTTGTGATCTACTCGCATAACATTTCTCCAGCATTCATCCTGTCTCAGTATTCGTTATTTGTCCATCACTAAACGTGGATCAGAATATCGTTGATGACAGCAACTTTGAGGACCCTTTCGTGTCGTCACTTTCAGTCAAACTTCTCATTTTCTGACAATCGGACCCAGCTCTACGGTTTCTGCGGGATGAATTCATTTTTAGCAAAAATTGTATTACTAAACACATCACTATCTTTAGTTATGTAGTTGTTGAATTTCAACCAGAAACTGTGCACGAAGTTCGGGACATTATTGCCAATCCCCACATAGTTACTCCATGTACTGATCTGAAACGGGAACTTTTAAATCGAGTATCTATTTTCAAACACAAACGACTACGGCAATTGCTCAGCGGTGTCCAGCTCAGTGATGGTCATCTATTCCATCTCCTGCGTCGTGTGCGAACTTTGCTGAGTAGCAAACCCATGGACGAATGTTTACCGAAACAGTTGTTTGTTCGACGTTTACCAAGTCCCGTCCAAGTAGCACTTTCACCTGTTTCCGGTCAGTATGGACAGCCTAACTTCATCGGCGGAAAAGGTCCTTGAAGCCATACTAATCAATATCACCACTGGATTCGGGCACCTAGTTTCCACTCCCATTGACGTCAAACCGTTCGTGTCCTTGACCTGTGAACAACAACGTATTCAACAAATCCTGCTTCAGCCGAATCAGTTGACAATGTCCCTGTCACACTTGCAACCGACTGCTTATCTTCGTTAACGCAATCGATCGTTGAACAAATCCCCATCTAGAACTCGTACGGTAGGTGGAATATGCTTTCTGATAGTTGGAAACAGTGGTGGTGATGTTCGTAGCCCGGGTTGATGGTTTTGGTAATGGTATATTCGCCGAGCTTGACATTTAGGTTGCAAACGTTTCATCACCAAGCGTGGTGAAGCCATCAGTGAGTAAGTGTTTCAGCGTATAGTTTTTGAGCGCTCATCGAGAATTTAGCGCCAGTGCAAAATGCTGCACCCCTCCGTGTGATTTCTCTCTGATTCCCATTCATGCGGGAAACGACAGCGCCAGCTGAGTTCTGAGACGAACTCATCTGGTTTGCGAATTTCAAGTCGCCTGCTTATCATACTTGAAAAATTCCTTGTCGATACATAAGCTGATGTCAGTGTATGTCCGAATGCTAACATCGCGTGCCTCATGCACTCGACCACATGTCAAGCCAGAGCGAGAACAGCACACATCGCTCTACGCCAATCACACCCAAGGCCAACGCATGTACGATCGACAGTGCCGTCTATCCATGTGGTTACTGTTATGGTTTCTAACATCTTTGCCCTCTTATATGATGAACATCATAGTATTACTTCCGAGAATCCATTTAGAGTGGTCGTGTGAAACGTCGACTTCTTTGGAGATATATCATTTCCGGTAGCTGACTTAAGTGTGTGGCACCAGCCTCTTGTTTATTTGGTTGTACGGTTTGTGTCTGTATGGCCTTTTCTGGAGCATCGTCTAACAACCCGTACGAGAGACCACTTGGAATTGTTTTTTCACGTTCGGGTTGTTATGTCTGATCCGCTGTTCATTTCCGACTCTTAGTTCATAATCAGTCAACCTCTTCCTATCTCTAATGGTTCCGGTAATCTATGTTAGACGTTGGACTCTGAAATCCTTCGCATACACAGTGTCTCCAACGTTGAATTGTCTGCCAGACTGTTGGGGTTGTGCCTCCGGTGCTGCTCGAGGCTCGTAATCAGAACGAGGTCTAGACAGCATAATCTGATAATTCGTCCGTATTTGTTCCCAAACAAACATTCTCTAAGAGACGTTTGAATTGTGGGTTATTCTGTAATCAAACAAACAAATCTACGACATTATCCAGATGTCGCACCCCAGAGTATTTGAAGATGTGTCGTTTCACGGTATCCACAAATAGCACAGCTTGGCCATTTAACTGTGGTTAATACGATGAAGTTCTTAGGTGCACAATACCATTTGTTAAACAAAAGTCTCAAAACTCGTTGAACGTGAACTGGGAACCGTTATCGGAAACAAGGACCTCAGGGAAACCCAACCTGTAGAATGGGCTTCTCAAACGGCGGATGGTGGACTGGCTAATCGATCTATTTATGCTACCAACTGTTGTGTTCCTATTCCGGTGCAATCAACATTAAGCCATACAGGCAATAACAATAGTGGAGAGAACACGTGACTCAAGGGAGGTAGATACTACTGTCATTTTACAAACAGTAGCGTCACTCTTAAGTCCGTGGGTGAATGGGTCGTTGATCGTTGAATGCACGATCATCGAGTGTGGGGCACACGGGCGGCCTTGACGCGCATAAAACACCAACTTCTGGCCACTTTAATGTAGAACCAACAACAATCACAAAATAAATACCCTAGATTGGTTCAGCAAAATCAGTACAGACTCGGCTCCCTGGCTTTTACTCGAACAGCCAAATGTGTGGTTCGGCTTGTGAAGGTGATTTCGAGATTGAGGCACGTCAACTGCACTCTTACCAATTCCTAAATGTAACGATCTATAAAAGACTAATAAACGTAACTGCGCATCTAGGATTTCATCTCAGTCAATCCGAGGTGTACCTCATGGAACTGTCTTAAACCTCCTGATCCAAGTGAGTTCAGGATTATTATTCTTCCGTCGAACAGCAGACATTCATCTAGGATTGACGGTGAATCACCTTTCATGAAGAATTCGCGCAGTTGCACTTCGCGAATGGTTTTTTACCATTCCTGCTTTAGAAAGTATTTGACTTGGATGATTGTATCCTCGACATTAGAAACATTTTTCTTTCATGTCTTCAGTGAATGTTAGGCACGCGGCAGCGTCCATGAACACGCGCGTTACTTCTTTTTCAAGGCTGGTAGATACGAAAACCCTCTCCTCGTCTGTTTTATTTCGTACAGCAATTAAACGAGACAGTATGTCTGTGTACCCAAATCCTGATGAAGATGTATGTTCAAATTTGAAGTCATAGCCAAGAAGTGTGGTGACCCATCTTTGAAGGCGGTCGATAGTATGTACGGGAATGCTCTTCTTGCTGTTAACAATGGCTAACAATGGTTTAGGATCGGTCTAAATTGAAAATCTTTTGCCATGAATCGTTTTATGAAGTTTCCGTACAGCAAAAATTAGGGTTATTGCTTTCTTCTCAATTTAGACATAATTCCGTTTTGCGGAGGTTTGCGACCTGAAACAGCAATAGTTTTTTATGATCCATCCTGGAACCTGCGTAGAATAACGTCTCCTTTTTCATATTCGGACGCAGCTGCTGCTACAATAGTGTCGAGTGATGAGTCAACCCGTTAACAACCCTGATGGTGACAAAATTGATTGTGTGGACTCAGAAGCAGTTTGACATTCAGACGTCCAGTTCCATTTAGAATTGCACAACAGTAAATTATTCAGTGGAGTAAGATACACATGCATTTCAAGTACAAAGTGTTTGTAGTAATTAATCACAACTACATATAACTGAAGGGTATTAACGTCAGCGGGTGGTGCCATTTCACGGATGACTAACTTTTTTATGGAGCTGAATATCGCCCGCTAGAGCCAATATTAAGACCAAAATAAGACAACAGTGTGCGAGAGAAAAATGAACATTTTTTCATGCGGATATGAAAACTAAACCGTTCTATACGCTTCACGAGTTCTATGAAATGATCGAAATGTTCTTCAACATTATGGTCAACGATTAAGTTATCATCCATGTCGATGGCTGCAAATAACAATCCAGAAACCATTTTAACCATGATTTGTTGGGATATCGTTGGAGCACACTACCCCCAAACAGTAATCGATTATAGCGATGTAATCCCTTATGTGTATTTACTGTTAACATTTGATGTGACTTGTCGTTGAATTGAACCGGTAGATAACTTCAGAGAAATCAAGTTTCAAAGATAGGCGTTCACCATTGAGTTTTGTGAAGAGGTCTTCAGACAATGAAAGGGAAAACTGATAGTTTTCTAGTGCGTCGTTTAAACCCGTGGAAAAATCTGCGATGACACGGAGTGATCTGTTCGATTTTTTCACAATAATTGTCGATGCTGCTCATTCTGAATAGTTAATGGGCTGTTGACACCTACTGATTCTAGGTGATTTAGTTCTTTGTTGACCTGCTGAACGGCAGTATACGGTACTGGTCGTTTGAGTCGGAAAACGGCTTTTGCGTTCTGCTTTAGATATAACGTCGCCTTCGCTGCAGTACATAATACAGGACTATCATCAAAAACCGCAGTACATTCTACTTGTAGCTGGGCGATGAATTGAGAAGTAACCATAAAATGTCCACGGCCACCGCATTCTTCTCTTATTTTAGACGAAGCACTTTGATTTCCCTGACAATCAAATTACAAAATTTGTTAACGAGACTGTCCGAAAGTTTCAATTTATCAATCCACTGAAAGTCGAGTGGATCACGTGAGTAGTCGTTTATAAACTGTACCGGCGCGGAAAATTTGAGGTCACGAAAATCGTATACACAGTTTTCGGTATCTGCAATAACCATTTGACCACCACAGGTATTATAAGTCAGGTTTCCAGAAAGCTGAGGTTCTGGACATTCTAATGCTTCCCGTGTACAATGTGTGATGATCGTAATGTCCGAAGCAGAATCAAACTGGAATACCAGTGTAACGCCATTAACAGTAATGCACATAAATTTACTATCGGGTGCCAAATTTGTAGTAGCAGCGGTAGTGAGGATCATACTAGATGTATCAATGTTTTCCGTATGACTCACCGAATGTTCGGGATAAAGAAATTTTGGTTCCTGACGTGTCTGTTTATCACAGTAACAATATGTTTGGTTGGACCATGCAGACTGCAAGTTTGATTCACATATGGACAGTTATTCACAAACTGCCAATCTCTACATTCTCAGCATGCAGTAGGAGGCTTTGACTGACCGTTAAAAGGATGACCGGAAACAGAAACACATGATTTTGATGCACCTGGTGTAAATTGTAGTCGGTTAACTTTGTTGACCACCAGGTCCTTCGCTATCAACTCGGAGCTGATTTTTATATAAGTAATCCTTCGGCATTCCTCTGTGATTATTTGAAGGGTGGACTTTGAAGAACTGCTAGGATTCGACAAGGTGTGATTCCGGATTTCAGCCTCAGACATTGAGTGTAGCCTACTCACAAAAAGTAAAAACTTGAACTGATCCATTGTAGGATCCTTCGGGTTGAACCGTCCAGCCTCTAACTTGATTCTGACGGCACACAAAAGCTTCTGATTCCTGTTTTTGACTTGCAAACACTTCTATCGAGTAGGAACTGGTGAAGTAAGAGCGCTGAATATTTGTGAGACACTTTGTTGTTTCCCCAAAAATTGTTTGTTGGCCTCTGGTGTTCAACAGCACTCAGTATGCGCATCAGTAATATCATACTGTCATTGTCTACCCAAGCTGCACAAACCACAGTGAATGTATCTACAAATCTTGTGTACCATCATTTAAACAGTATTCTGGATTCTGGTCCATCGAAATTCCGTGATAGCATTGATGACTTTATCACTAGTTAATTCGGAGGGACACTATGTCATGAGCCCAGAATGCGGATGATGCAAGAGCTGTCTATTCAGAAAACCAACACATGAGTCATACGTTTCAACATGACTACAAATAAAAACACTCATCTGCGTACGACAATGGTCTCAGAACGTCGCGTTTGCCACAGACATCAATGCTCAGTTCCTTTACGTTCCATTACGTACCAAAAACCATTTCATGCGATGCTGCACTCCGATGTTTCTTCTTGTATTTTTCCTGCGGCTACTTCATTGCCACAATCCCTGCTGTCGCCTCACTGCTGAAAATCAGTTATGTGAGTAGTGTAGTATGGTCTCTTGTCCTCACTACACCGATTGAAGCGATAAACAATATCCCATCTTTTTGTCAGCGTTCTGGTGTGTTTGTTCCGTGTCTTTAGCTTTTGCGCATAGATGCCCACATATTCGGCGATGATGCTTTTTTAACTGAACGCGTGTGGTCGGTTACGTCATCACTAGTGTATTCCTAACTCTCATAGAAAACAGGAAGAACAAAGACCGCCTGGGCATTAGATCAGTGTATGTCCGAATGCCAACATCGTTTGCCTCATGCACTCGACCACGTGTCAAACCATAGCGAAATCTGCACACATGGTTCTACGCCAACCACAATCAAGTTCGACGCATGTACGATCGGTAATGCTGTCTGCCCGTGTGGTGATTGTTATGGTCTCCAACACAGAGTACATCTCATTGCCTGCTCAATTTCATGGAGTAATTAGTCCTAATTTCCAACAGTCGTCAACTGGGCATCAAACGTTGCATAACACCTTAACTTGTGGTCTGCCAGTAGCTGCCAGGCCCAGATGTTTAGCTCCTGATAAACTCGCTATCGCCCGTAAAGAATTTGATCACATGCTCCAGATTGGAATTATGCAATCCTCGAAGAGTCCATGGTCTTCAGCACACCACGTGGTTTCTGAAAATGACTAACGACTGGGCTCCATTTGAAGATTACATAAGTCTGAATCAAGTCACCGTCACAGGTCGATATCCTATCCCACACATTCACAACCCCACATCTGATCTGCTAGGGAAAACCATATTATCTAAAGTTGACCTGATACGGGCTTACCACCAAATTTTTGTGGCAGAAAAGGACGTTCCAAAAACCGCTATTACCACGCAGTTTGGATTTTTTGAATTTTTGCAAACGCCCTTTGGTAACTCAAGCCTTCCAATGGTTAGTCGACATTTTAATTGCCAAATTCAGCCCCGAGGAACGCCGCACAAATATGTCCCAAGTTTCCCAATGCTTCAGTGATTTCGGTACTGTTGTCAATCCTCCCAAATGTCAGTTCGGAGTGCCATCACTAGACACTCTTGGACACCATATCAACTCAAATGGAGTACATCCGCTTTTCGTCAATGTGGCTACCATCAGAGATTTTCCTCAATCCACTTTGGTAAGTCAGCCTAGTCGTTTTATTGACCGGGTTAACAACTACTGCCGTCCCGCCCTTGACCTCCCTGATACATCAAAGCCACTGACCGATTTTTTAGTTTCAAACGGAATAAACTTTTAGAATTCTTTGAGACATCAACTAGTTCGTTCACCTCAATTTAGTTAGATGCTTGGCACAAGCAACATCCATTCATCACTTGAATGCCTCCGCTTCTATCATTATCACTACTGATGCGTCAAATTTGGCTGTTGCAGCTGTACATCAGCAATTGTTTGACAATCATTTGTAACCTGTTTATTTTTTCTACAAAGATTTGCAGGTAGCACAAATTCCCTACAGTATGTTCCACTGTGAATTAATGGTATTCTATTTGGCTATCGAACATTTCCAAGATTTTGTTGAAGGACGTACATTTTGTGTTTTATCGATCATCAGCTATTAACGTATGCCCTGTCGGTCAAACTTGATCGCTATTCGCCACCTGGTTCACGTCATTTTAGATCACATTTCCCAATATCCATGAGACCTCCGATACATCGAAGAAGAACAGAACGTGGTAGCTAACGCTCTATCGGAAGTCCAACCGACAAACATCTCGTTCGGCAGCTCCGTCGATCTTATGCGTATGGCTAAACTTCAAGCCAACGATCCTGATACAGATAAGCACACAATAGTTATGAACACTCAAGAAATAACACATCAGGGAAAATTACTTCATTGCAGTTTTTCTGCAGGATCACCGAAACCTATCGTTCCATGAGAAATGTGGTAAACAGTCTTCGATGCCCTCCACAACATGTCAGATCCAGGAGTCAAGGCATCCAGAAAACTTATTTCTGAACGATTCGTTTGGTTTGACATGAACAAGGATATTGGCGATTGGACGCGTTGCTACTTGGTATGTTAACAGCCGAAGATCCATCGTCATACCGTCGCTCCGGTTGGATCATTTCTGTCTCCTGATGATCGCTTCGATCACGTGCACACTGAAGTTATTGGACCTCTGCAACCCTCAAAATATTTTCGAAATCATCTCACATGTATCCAAAGAGTTACTCGGTCGCCAGAAGTTTTTCCAGTTTGTGACAACACTACTCAACCTCTGGTGACAGTATTTTTGGTGGGATGGATTTCACGCTTCCGTATGCCATCCACTATAGCTAAGGACCCCGGCTCCCTGTTCCGAGGCTCATTCGGTTGTGTAACTCACACGTCTCCTTGGGATTCAACGTGTTCGTACCACAGCTTATCATCCACCATCCAACGGAATAATCGACAAATTCAACCGAATATTAAGGGCTACCCTGACTGCCAAACCAGAACCAACCGCTTGGTTGGATCAACTACAACCTGTGCTTCTTGGATTATGCAACGCTGTTCGTGCTGATAACCAATGCTGCCTGGCACAACTCACGTAAGTCATTTGCAACAATCCATATCCAAGTTGATTTGTCAATTACGACGATTACAAACGAAAACCACCAATTATCCTAACAAACTAACTGAATGTTCGCACTTGTTCGTCCGCTGTGATAAGCTCTGCAAGTCTGTACAATCAGCGTACAAAGGGCCGTATCATGTTTCGAATCGCTCGGGCAGATATATTTTATGGTGGACGCCGGTGCATCTCACAACATATCGATCGATCGTCTCACGCCAGCGCAACCACTGGAAGAATCTACTCCAAATAAATCGCTCACACTGGCTGAAAAAATACGTAGAAAACTAAATCCGGTCGATCAGTGCGTGTTCCTGATCGATTTGTGGTCGGTGTTTTGCAGTAATCCCACAAGTGGTTGGGTTCTATGTGTCCGTCGACTCGCCCTCTCACTCAGCCCATCAAGTGTCTAGACTGTGATGCTCACTGTCCGAACCTGCATTTGCGTGCCAACAAGTTCACCGGTCAGGAAACCCTCTTCCACATGCGAACACACGCACGCTCTCAGACATCGATTGCACATTCAGCCAGTTGGAATGTTCTAAGTGGATAAGACGCCGTGCGTCAAAGCACAGACAAGCAGGAGGCGGTAAGACCAAGATAGGAACAAAACAGGAGAAGAATGGACAGGACACCACGTGATTCCACTGAACACTGACGCGTTAACCGTGTGAACTAGATCGAAAAATAAGGATTCGAAATAATGACGTAGCAGATGCATTGCGGTTTGAACGCAGAATCATCGAGTGGAGTCATTTACAGGCTCTTTGATCAACCTACTAAAGTTACAGCGCAAACGATATAATTGTGAAACACGAATATTTGCAGTGAGCTCTGGTTTAAAGTAACTTGTGGATTTATATAAGGGTTTGTTAAAATGAGATTTGTGGTTCTCCCTAGTTGGTTTAATAAATCATAAGCGAATCTCAACGGTCAGAACCTGTCTGGTAGGTTAACCGTAGACATGTCTTTACCAAAACCTCTGCAATATGATGATGGTGGCTACAACCTTGATTCAGCGATAACACGGATTAATACACTTTTCCTCTTTAACAGGTCCACTCAAGAGAATGCTGAGGTGGTCTCTGTTGGAAGTAGGTCCTTTCTGGACTGTGAGTAATAGAACTCATTCAACCCTTAATATGCCACCAAAATATATACAAGTACATCAGATGCAAACTTACTTTGTGGACGAGCGTTCAATGTAAATTTGTTTTGTTCAAGTTTCTTTTTTGCTTTCTGCCAGCCCTTATTGTAGTTTCGCCAATGTGAACACTTTGTCCGGATACTGATTGAGGGCGCTCGTGTGTTTGCGCAAAAATGGGGATAGAGCCTCAAAGCGTCAGTATGTAGAATCATTTTCAGTAACAAACTCTTTTCATAATTAACTCCACAGTGAATTTTCAGTTTCTTGAGGGCACAATATTTTTCCGACACGAGATCTATCACTACCCAAAACGTTTTCCTTCATATACAACGGATTACAAAACAGTCTACGTTTCCATGTAAATCTGATTTTAACAAGTAAGGCATTGTAAAACTGAAGCACTAACCGCTGTTGGCTGAATTCACGATCAAAATCCTTGACTATTTCTTTCAATTAGTCTTGGCAGATCGACAAATTACTTGAGCGAACTCGCATTTGTACTCACATATGATATTACCGTCACAGAACGATAAACCTCTAGTTGTGTACTGATGGCTTTAATGTGCAATGACCAGCAGTTGCCCACCACAGTCAATCCGAGTTCTTCTTTTGATCATGTATGCTCAGGTTTAATTGTCACAGACGATTCGAGGTCTCTGAATCTGAACATCAAGAATTTCTAAAATGATCCGATTTCACAATTTTGACCCGTTTCTCGGGAGACTGAACTGTACTTTCTCTCACCTCAGGAACAGTCTGTTAGGATTCATGTAACATAACACGGTCCTCTGTTTTCTGACTAGGTAATTGAATTGATCAAATCTTAATTGATAACCACTAACTTGTTATCGGTTGACCACATGACCATTGCGAAATGATGGGTGGCTTTTCTGTGTGCGCTCATCAACATGACACGTGTCAAAGTATGGAACACGTATGGTAGTTCACCGTAGGATAATAGTCCAGACACTTATCCTGAGTCTTGGTCATCCGGGTTGCAGAATGACACGTAAACCACTTCCTTTTCTAACCGGCTGAGGGTGATCAGCCGTTTTGTGGATGACTTAAAAAGTAGTGGGCATCCACCACGAGCCCGAAAAAGTTGGCAGAAAGGGCTTTATAAACATATGGACTCATTCATTACCAGAGAAGTAGCAGACAGCTGTCTCGACCTTTGATCTCTTCAGCACAGCGCACACCGTTGTAGCCCTTTAGTGTCAGGATTGTTATTTTGTGGAGTTTTGTCTTTCTGGCTCATATTCACGGGTAGTGCTTTCGGTTTTCCGACGTGTGTGAGGTTCATGGGACCCAACACGATCAAAATTCCCATCCAAAACTTTACTGGTAATCACTGGGGTAAACTGTTTACACAAAATCTTAAACACTTTGGGAGACGTGGTAGGTAATTGCCAGCTAGTGGGTTAGTTACAAAATGTCCGGCAAACTTCTGCTAATGGAAGTATAATCAATCACTCTGGCCCACAGGATAGGAGACGATTATATGAAACGGCGGCCTGGTACGAAAACTGAGCATCTACTGCCAGCCTCCTTCTCAGCTCAGTGAACACAATTTACCAATGTTACACACATCTACAAGCTGAAGGCTAAATTTAACAGAGAACTTTAATTTGTTATTCGAACGACGTTCGAATCTTAATTTGCACAAATCCACCGCAAATCTGGCCATATATGCCAAGTTACAATAATCCGGCGCTATCCAGCTTAGGATGACACGTACATACACGAGTAGGTGCAACAAACTGTGTTTACATTTACTAATGTCCAATTTGCTAGAACATGCTCATCGTCTTACAAGATGCCATACTCTGTTAGGAGGGAGTTAAGTAGTGGACTATCAAAGGTGGCAAATCAATAAAAACTGTGTGGGTCTCGTACCACAAGCAACTTTTCTATAAGACCTGGTTTTTGTTCGGAAGGGGATTTGCACACCATTACGTTAGATTGCTCGGTTCATTTGTAATCACCTGTGAAACAACGCTTGCTAGTGCTATACACCATTTATTTGCGAGTATGAGCAGTAAGAGTTGCTTATCGTGCTCTATGACGTAGAGGTAGTCGGCTCTTTATTGCAGGTAGGTAAGTGACTTCCAATAATACACTTTCTAAGTTACCATGGGGAATTATAATCTTGTATTTTTTAGCCCTCTTCAATCGAAGCCCGTTACGAACCCCTACTATGCTAACAATGGTTCCACTTCACCAATAATTGACAAAGTACAGATTGAACATTACCCACAATTGATCGCAGCTGTCGCATTCCCGTAGACTTTCCAGTCGGCCCCTTTCGAACATCAGAGGCACTAGACTCGAGTTTCGCTCTCATCAGAACTCGTCAGTAGTGCGTATCCTCGCCACTGCCGGGACTAGAACCACGGCCACGCTGTTCATGAGACAACCGTGTTTACCACTTCGCCATCGACCTCACATTGGGCACGACCGAATTATCGTATGTGAACGCTCAACTACTTTAGGTTGAGTAGAGGGGCCGACTGGAAAATTTATAGGAATGCGACAGCTATGATCAACCGTGGGTGATGTCCAATCTATATGAAAACCAAAATCCCCTACTACTCATCAGTAATTGACAAAGCATGTTTTTCTTACAATATGCGTGTCCTGGATAGTTAGATGGTATCACGTCTCAATGCTCTGACAATGGTATCACGGAAACTGTGAATTTGAAAAAAGTCCGCTGTAGTGAAATACTTTCTGGGCGATGAACCTTTCGCTATCAACTTGGGAGCTCAAGGCCTGACTACTCAGTTCTTGTGAGTAGTCTAAAATATTAGTGACACGTTATTTACCACCCCCATCGAACCCATATAAATGTGTTGTATTTAGCCTGATGATGAAACACCGAAAACGAGCTTGTTTGCTACGCGTTTCTTCTCATGACTAAACTGGGTATATTCATTGTATTAAAATATTAGCGGTGTTTTACAGTAATCTGATGCCGAGAATGTACGCAACTCAATAGACTCTGCGCATTAACGCAAATACATCAGTTACACCTGAAACTTTTGGCGCAAATGTGCAAACAAGCGAGAATCGGATTGAAACTCATAAAACGATGCACCCGACCGTGTCGACTTTGTATCGAGCTGTCTGACATACTGACAGGGTCTGTTGGGCGTTTAAGTTGAGCTGGTCATGCACTGCAAGATGTCTATCGGTAGACCACAAACTCCGAATCAACTCGATTCATCTGGCTGTCCTTAGCTCACCCTCATTCGAACTGTCTATCAAAAACTTACGATGCGAAACTTGCTCGCCATCCAATCGCGCCCCAGTTACCCGTGCTGGCTGAGGTAGCATACATCAACGAGTTTTACTTGATAATAACTCGGCAGTTGACTTGCTCACTGACTCTGTCGACGGCATAGTAGAAGCGGTTGGGTTGTTGGTTAAGAAGGTGGACGAAGCAATATTTTGGATATCACCCATGGCTATACCACCTGCAGTGACTGGTTAAGTTAGACATGCTGTCACTCTACAGTCGAAGTTGGACATCGTGTCGCCGTTATAATGTCTCCATCCTGCATTGGTTGCTCTAACTTCATCAACTCACCACCATACAAGAAACAACAGTGTAGCGGATGAGGATAGAGTAACATGACGAACCCAAAAGATGTATCGCTGTGAGAAACCCAACGGGTCCGTTTATTAAGTCTACGACAAATATAACCGTGTTTCTGAGGCAAGGTAATCGGTCATATGCTGTTAATATTGTTCTTTAACTCAGACAGCCAATAATGGGTTTTAAATTCGCAGACACTCGAATTCATTTGGTCTAACCCATAGGGTACGCAGTCAAGAAAAAACCTATTCGGAACTTAAGCAGGAACACTCCGATAAAGAGACATCCATGTATACGTCGCTGACAAGAAAATTGAAGGAATTTCTCCTCAGAATAGGTTTCATGGGAAAATGATAGGGACAGAATAGTCATACATTCGAGAGTATGGAGGAGTTTTAAAGAAGCATTGGCTGTGACAGAAGTTTATGAGTTATCAAAGATAGAAGGTATACTGGAGCCTGCATATGTGTGCGTTAAAAAGAAAATCGAAAAACAATAAGGTGTTTGAGATCAAAGTGCTGGGGGAGGTCAATGTCATATTTTATCATACTGATTCCTCCATATATTGTTCTAATCTATCATTTTGTTCGTTTCGTTATCGATTACATGCCTCGTTTTCCGGTTGATTAAAGCCCTTCTATCAGGCGTTGTCTTCTCTTCATTCTCTCAGTTACTCCTGTCGGATCTATTCGTTACAGGCAGTAAATGCAAGAGAACAAAACTGAAAGCAAAGTGTTATAAAGTGGAAGCAAGAGCCATTTGCGTCCATACAAGTACACTATTTCAGCAAACAAACAGCTAACTAGTGACAATAGTGAAGTGATTTAAAGTAGCTTTACACTGCCAGGAATTTCTTGGTGGTGAAGCTATCCAAACTGCTTGTTGTTTAGCTCAAATATATGCATGGAAACTGCCGTTAATTATTTAATCTGACGTCGCCGTTGCAACCGCGAAAGTAGGCGGCTCTTAGTGGCTACAAACAGAAGACATATATGGCTAGAAGAGATATCTTTGATTTCCAATCCATTTTGGTGGAGATGAACTTACGAATAGGTACAGTTAAACAAATACCCCCATCGAACTTGAACGCAGAAGTAAACAATGATAAATCTAAGAAGTATCCATAGTGAAGTGAAGTGAGAGGGAAATTATTTAACGCGATTAACCAGAATTTCGTTCTGTGTTGCTGTACATGAAATATAAAGGTCAAAGTGTTCGACAAAGATGGTTCGGGCATGGCAGCGATAAATCAAATAAGCACAACATTAGTAAGTAAGAAATGGTGTGTACTAATTTCCGAAGCAGAAAAGCTAGTCGGATCATCTGTACAGATAGGAGAAATGTAAAAAAAAGGATTTATCACAAATGTTGTCCCGACGTCCGGAGGGCTGGAAGTTCGTGGAACGAGCGGAACACCTGTGGCCATTTGCAATGCGGTGTTATCCATGGCAGTCACAAGCTACTCACTGGTGCCGGTGGTGACGGCGATTCATTCACAATTGACCTTCCCTAAAAAGTCAGTATTCAGTAGGTCACGGGTTCAGTCACAAATTAAACCCAAAAGAATAATTGGTATTCCAGCATTTCCACTGTCTCAGAGAACCATCATCAACTGAGCTAAAGGGGGAAAAATACAGCATACAAGTCTCACATTAGGTAGTTTTCGAACGCGAATATGTGGTGCGTTTGTTTTGCTATGTGTAAAACGGCTACTAACAAATTGGAACAGATTACGAATCAACTGAGGTCACAGCGTGAACCCCAGATGCAAGTAGGGCTGAACCCGTTAATCTATGTGTGTATGCGCGTGCAAGGTTGGAACAAAGCTTGTGTGCTGTTTTGATCCAGAGTGTTATGGTGACTAGATCTTCGGTCTTTCTAGGCTCAGCCATGTCAGATAGGTCAAAGGAGGGCAGTCACACAAAAGCAGTTACGCACTTAAATTTATATATCACAATTATGTCTGCGTAGGAGTGCCTGAACAATAAGCCATACACTATATTTACATTTGTAACAGTGCTGTCTTCATTGTATGGAGGAAGGGGTTAGAGACGATACTCCAGACAGAGGGCACTCCTGTCGCCCAAAACTTAACCATGACGCCCGGGTATTGTCCTACGTAGTCGAAAGACTCGTATTACTCGTCGGAAGATTGGTCTAGATTAAAATACAACAGCTATGCTCAGCAGTAATTGGAGTGAGACGTTAATGTCACATTCGTTGCACCCGGATTGGGTTACCCCCTCACTGATAAGTGGGTCAGACTTTTGGGTAACTGTCTTTGGGTAGGGTCTCGTGAGGAAATCCTATATCCTATTGCCTCACAGACCAGGCCTTGCGTCAGAGACTGCGCGTGGGGGTCCACAAGAAAACCCTATATTCTACTGCCCCACAGGTCAAACTGCTGAGTCAAGACTTTAGCTGAGGTCCCTCATGTCAACCGGAAACATGCCCGTGAAGGTATGACATTGTTTGTCGAGAAATGGAGTGTGCGTACAGCGCTGGATTGGCGTAGTACCACAAGGCCGGACCGCCGCACCACATTGCTTGCGATGGAACTTGACCGCCACGGCGTCGATGTCGCAGCCTCGGTTAGGACAAAGCCTGTAGATCAAAGTGAGTCCCGGAAAGAAGCTACGGGATACACCTTCTACTGAACTGTCCACCCGGAATCACGGTGTCTGTTTCACAGTGGCTGACTACATCTATTTTCTAATGATGAGTTTACTGCACGGCATCAGCTCTCAGAGTGTGATCATGCAAATGCGCTTTCTACACTTCTTAGTGTTACTTTTCTGACGATCGACTCAGACGTACTTTAACTTCAGCTAATCAGGAAAGAGGGCCTGCCAACCGTATATAATACTTGAGCGATGTTCAACAATGAGTGCTTGGCAGACATATGACAGGTTTTCACCGCCCAACATGGTGATTCATTCAGTAGGCTATGCCAGAATACAGATAATTTCGAACCGTCCAATCGGTTCAGCACCGACTACACAAACTAACGCATTATCTAGGGTACAGAGTTTCCCCTCGGGACACTACCTTGAGCCAGTTACCAAAAAGTCTGACCCACCCAGCACATGCGTGACAGACAATCTATACTATTACTACTGTAGTGAGGAGGAACGATCGCGCTATACTACTCACACCACTGTAATCCAGTGGTGAGATGAGAGCATGGGTTTTGGCATTGAAGTAGCCGCAGGAACAATATAGAAAGAAACATCGGAGTACAACATCGCATGAAATGGTTCATGGTACGTAAAGGAACGTGAAAGAACTGAGCACTGGCGTCTGTGGCAAACGTGACGTTCTGAGACCATTGTCGTACGCAGATGAGTTTTTTGTTTGTGGTCATGTTGAAACGCATAACCCATATATTGGTTTCCTGAAACGATAACTCTTGTGCCATCCGCGTTCTCGGCTCACAACACTACTACCGCTACATTAACTGCGTATGTCTGGTTGAACGTTGTTTCAGTATGTCAGTTTTCGTTGTTGAAGTGACTGAGGCCAGTAGTTCCGTTAAATTTATCTTTTATTTAGTTCCATTCGCATTTTCTTCACACTTGTGAACCATCCAACACAACTTTTCACTGGCCAACACAGAGTCAGGAACACCCAAGCCATGTTCTTTCCCTTTACTTTAACAACTTACGAACCTTATTCCAACTTACTGTAATTCTTTCACTTGTGCTGTGTTCTGTACCTTCTTTGTCTCTAAAGCGACGCAACAATCCGTACTACATCAAAGTACTATAAAGCGGCCAAAACTTTTGCGGTTTTTGGTCTTGGGGCGCCTTTTCACCAGTCTTTCAGGTTAGCATTGTCGCTTTTTAGTTCGTTTGCAAAATCTAAAAATAATATGGATAACTATACTGAAATATCTCTGATGCAGAACTAAAAAGCAGCAGGGAAGAGAAGGAATCAAAACCAAAATAGTGTTGGTTTATCCTATAATCGGTTGGCGGTAGTAACCCGTAGCTAATGATTTAGCACTCAGGAGCTAACCGAGTTGAAACGAAAAGCTTTCGGTGAGCTAGTTAAGGATGCACGGACGGACTGTCTAAAATACTACGTTATGAGAAGCGGACAGAAAAGTGAAACATGATAACAAAATACATACTGAATTTGTAGGTGTGAGATTTCAATACTTTCAAAAATATTTCTCCAGTTCGTTCCTTTGGTGATCATAGATTATTATTTTGACAGGTTGGAATAAACTGGAATTACACACTACATGTGCACAATCCACTAGTCCGAGTTGCTGCCACTTGTTTGAACGAGGACTCATACCTTTAAGCCTGCTCGATAACACAACATAACTTCGGTCCATTGGTTCAGCAGATCTTGAAACAGTTGGGAAGTCTTGGGATTATCCGGGTCACACGGTTAAAAATAACCTTTAGCAACTCAAGCCCATTCCAGCAGGTTTCTTTGAAACAGTTTGTCAAGACGACAGGAAGACATGCATTTCGTTCATTCCCATCAGTCGATTACATAAAACCTTCCGTTACGTACGTTTGGCGCATAGCGACGAAACAATGAAACGAACGAATGTCACGGGTGCAATCAGGGTGGAGTAAACGGTTTCATCGCCACTAACGAAACTGATTGATCCGGCACGTTCTGCCAACAGGAAACCGGTTTGTGACGCTGGATTAACAACGCCCCGGGAAAACACCAGCATCTTAGGGTTGTGACCGTGCTGTCTTCCGATTGAGCAACATAAAAAGTGCTCTCCGGAGGCCAGTCTTTTCTCTATGTTCATGTGTTAGCATCGGGTGGTTGGGTTGGCCGGAAAGATACGAATTACTCGTGCGTACTCCGTACTGATTAGTTCACTGCCGATGAGCGTCGTTCCGTTATCTGCCGTTTCATTAACTCTTATTTTGTTGTCTGTTTTTGTGCTCGTAAGCCATAGATCCAGTCACAACACAAAATTAAACCAAACTGTCGGATAGTCAAATTTAAGCAATCACCAACAACGATCGTTTCGCATAGGAACCTCAGACGAAGGAACACACTACAAGGTGAATTTGTAAGTGACACACTGGTGAGTCAGTTATCATTCCTTAAGGAAAGGGTGTGCTATCGTCTTTTCACAATATAGTATATTACGTAGAGCTGGAAACGTCGGCTAAACTTATTAATCACTTGTAAGATATCCGCACCAAATTTTGTACCAATGAAACCAAACAGCTTGAGCGTCGTGTTTAACATGTTGTTGATAATTGGATTGAGAATAACACAACGTTATGAGCAAGTCGTAATACTCTACGTTTCAACCACCTCGGGTGGTCTTCCTCAAGAGTGTTGTCAACCCTAGGTGGTTGAAACGTAGAGTAGTACAACTTGCTGATAACGTTATGTTATTCTCAGTCGGCTAAACTTGTTTGCAGAGATAAATGTTGCTTACCAGTGCAGTCCATTATTTCCAACGACGACAACCTGAGGTCCTAGCTTATAAAGATAACTTAATCGGGCAAGCTATCATTGCCAGTTACAAAGTGGCTTTTCAGTAAAACAACGTACTGTGTCTGTCCTGCCCTGTCCTGTTTGAACGTCTGTACATTTTACATGTTTCGACCGGTTTATATCAAGCAGAAAGGCTGGAATTAGAGCCCACTAGCCAGTAATGGAAAGAACATTCATACTTTAGTAAACTCAAACAACATTATTCAGGTTTTCAAAGAAAAACTACAAAAGCTACATTCGCCTGCGAGCAGCGCTCATATCGCCCGATCACCTCGAGAGGAGGTTCAGTAACCGTGTAATGTGTGAACGTTTGCATATGACAATTCAATCGTGCTTACTATGGGATCATTAAAGCAATGTTCAACACACGTGATCGTGATTCAAACTCTGACAGTTGCAAGGATATGCACTATGGATGGACATCAACAAAATCAGAACTCAAACCTGATGCTCGTTGTTATGGGGGCCGGTGAGAAAATATCTAAGGGAATACGAGGGCTACAGTCCATTACGAATGAGGTTAACTTAATGCAGGTCAACTCCCCTACTACTTGCTAGTATAAAAATGATTATATATGTAGCCTGACTTTGTTTCGAGACATTTCACCAACCTGCAAGACTTACAGCGCTGGTTTGGTTGGTTGTGCTGCAACGTGTTCACGACAAAACTAATATGTTGAAAACAAAGCAGTACGTATGTTTAACTGCCATGTGAAAAAGGTGATAACTTAATCTTTACCCAGGATAGGCACTGAAAAAATTAATTTTTTATCACGCGATTAACTCTTACGTACAACTATCTGACGTAAACTAAGAGCATATATTCACTTTGTTTCAATCGCCTGTATACGTGAGCTGGGGAGCTACGCGAGACACCACACAAATTTTAATTTACAAAATAACCCAGGGTAAAAGTGAAATATCTTCGTAAAGACAGAAATTGTTATGGCTGGCTGATTGTTGCCTCAGTTAATATATATCAAAATATGTCAGACAGGTCGTCGAACGTAAGACGTGGGTTGATCACAGTCTGTTGAGGGAGGATGGGGCTACTTGGTGGATGGGTGAGAACGTCATAGGTTTCCAGTCTGAGGTGCATGCCCCCGATGCCGAAATCTTCACAATGGTTAGGACACCAACAGGTTTCAGAATGACTGGTCGATGGACGTACAAGGTTTGTGTAATCTGTTTCTGCGCACATTAAGATGGATTACTGGGCGGGATGCCGGTAATTTCTGACATTTGTAACAGTCAAAACCTGACGGTTCTGAAGTGGTATTGGCGAACCCTGTAGGAAATACGGAAACACTGCCGATTTTACTGGATGCCTCATATTTCAGATGGGAGCCGATCATGTTAGAAATGGGTTTTTAAGAAACATCGCACAAATAATTCGCGATGTGTTTGTGATTCTTTTTTGATAACCATGTTGTAGTTATCTAAACTAAACTGGTGACAGAGAAACAAAAAAGGACGTAGAACACCTAGGCAAACTGGTTTAATGGTGTGGCAGGAATATCGGGTAGGCACTGAACTATAGAGTGACGCGTGCCGAAGGATGAACACTCTTAGATGTATTTGACAGTAGACGTACGATGATTGCGTTAGTGATCTCGACCCTGTAGGATAGAAGAATGAAAGAACTATTTTCTTGCTGTCTGGACGACATCACGCCTTATTCTGGACCGTACATACTTTTTAAAACTTTTGGGCAGCCGTTTTGTCTAAGTGTTTACCGAACAAACAACAATACATTCGGCGTAAACGCTATTTGTGTTCAAGTTCTCAGGCAATAAACTACATTCCCCTTAACAGGTTAAGATGTGCATAATAATTAGTCTGTGTGTTATCCCACAAACTGATGTTTGAACGAATCTATTTTCACCCGAATGAACAAAGCAACGTCGAGCACTAACCTCTTCGTCTATAGCTCAATGGTCCTGTCTATACTGTTGTACGGCAGTGAAACGTGGATACTGTATCAGCGGAACGTGCGCTATTTGAACCGCTTTCATCTGCAGTGTCTGAGACGCATCTTGGGTATTCGGTGATAGGACATGGTTCCGAACACTGAGGTACTGCGGCGAGCGGACACGAACGGGATGAAAGTCCTGTTGATGTTGAATCAGTTTCGTTGGCTGAGTCACGTCTGTCGGATGGGTGATGACCGTATTCCGAAGCAGGTGCTGTATGGACAAGTGAAGCCAGGTAAGTGGAATCCTGGTGGTCAAATGCTGTGGTATCAGGACGTGTCCCAGGTGAGTCTGCTCTTAGATGTTGAGAATGATTCGGCGTTTAACTAGACAATCGGGAAAAATAAGATGAGGACAAGCGTCCGCGAGTTCAACGAGTAGCTATTGCGTAGCCTAGAACGAAGACGCGCGGTACGCAAGGGAACCATCGGTGCTATAGGTTGTAGTGACGTCTATATAGCGTTACGATGTGTGCGGCCGCGAGTGTGCTGACCGTTTACGATTAGTACGTCACCAGCGTACTCATAGTGCACCGTCGGCGAAGAGATAACAAGTACATTAGGCTCAGGTTGGTCATATCAATATATCCATTATATTTTTGTTAATGAGTGCACCGATCAAGACTGTGGTCGTTTGGTAACCAATCCGCTCCTCTTTCCAGAAAATTGGATGTCTGTGGTTTTCTACTCATTCTCCTCTTCAGCTTTGTTGGTGTATTGACTGACGAATCGTTTGCCTGTTCCTTTCATAGTCCACCCTAAATTTTGCTCTTTATTCCTATCCTCTCTGGAAAGCAGTAACGTGCATTCGTATATTGAAATGCTTCTTGTATTACACTTTACATATCTTTCTTCTCAGTATAGATCTTGTCATTGCAGTCTATCTCTCTGTTTATTTTCCGGGAGATAAGGATTTTCTTTTCCTGCCAGCCATTCAATTGGCTAACCAGCGTTGACCGGTTGGACACAAAGGCCTCACTCACACGCCTACTGGCCTTATTCCTTCGGGTTTACACCGGATACGTAGTCTGAGTGGAACCGTAAGTGGTGCAGCGCAAGCCACTTGCGGTAACTTGTTAAGCGCAGGCATCCTTTGACTTCGGTCACTATGACAGGTTAATCCGTTTCGGATGCCGCCAACCGTGTTGCACACAAATGATGGGTGTACATGTACAAGTGCGGCCACCATGTGTGCTGCCATTTTTCTGCTAAACACGGTCAAATATACCTCATCTTGGGGCAAAACTTCATTCGTAAACTAGTTTCTGTAAGGCTAGTATGTAAGGTATCGCTAAAACAAATGCTTATTTTAGGTTGTGTTTTACGTACTGGCAAGTCCTTCCTTCATCTTACTCCACCACACTAGTTATCCTTCTGAAAGTCGAACACAGAGAGACTGCTTTGCATCCACTCACCTTCTTTTGACTAATGATAATTTAACAAGGACATGTATGGGCTCAATGATTCTACCTCTTACCTGCGTATTATTAACAGGAGAACCTATGTTAATGGAAACATTGCACTACTCGAACTTTCCAGAACCTTCCTAGTTAAAACAAGCCTCATGGATGAATATGGCTGTTTTCACTCATGACGTTGCAAAGCGGACGATGAGCTCGTAAACACACCTATGTCGAAATAATTATTAGTCGATACAGCAGCTTAAAATCGTACATTCACGGTAGTGTTTAGTCAAAAAAAGTAGACAAAATAGCAAACTATTTTATATCGATATAATTCGTGCACATTGTTTAAATGGTCACTGCCACGACCAGTCGTTTTTGTCGCTCGCTTCATGTTTTTACAATAACGAATGCATACGCCACTTTCCTACGAAAATCAAAGCAAGGCACGCAGATCAGTGAATA
Source organism: Paragonimus heterotremus (assembly GCA_013368495.1). NCBI lineage: Eukaryota > Metazoa > Platyhelminthes > Trematoda > Plagiorchiida > Troglotrematidae > Paragonimus > Paragonimus heterotremus. Next base: position 83,115 of record LUCH01002159.1, on the reverse strand, counting down.
TGGTGGACCATGGACTCATGAGAAAGTGGCATGGTTGATATATAAGGGCGGAATTTGAAGGTGGTGCGTTTACCACTTGAGAATGGCCGGAAACTTGTTCACGTGAATTCAGTGAAAACATGAATAAAAGGTGATTTCAGTGCCGTAAGTAGACTAGGGAGAATGAGTTCGCTGTTTAAATGACGTATTCATCAGCGGTCGGTCTTACTGTGTATTAGGACATAACTGCATTACACTAGTAACCTGTGCTATCCTTGCAAATCAGTCAGTTGTAAGCTTTCCCACTTGAGAGGTACAGTGTGATTTAAAACGTGCTTTCACGTATACCTTCGGACGGATAATAAGCCAGTGTTCTTAATTCGCATGAAAAAGCTAGTTTAATACACACTGGTCCATTGACAGAGCTACTTTCGTGGATTCTAAATGGTTAGCAGTTCTCACGGGATTTGTGCGTTTGCACTACGTCAGTTGGTCGTTTTGCCAACTGAGGTTGCGAGATATCTCAAGAGTCTATGGGTCTGCCGAAAGTGGCAAGGGGACAAATGAGAACATCGCGAAAAATATCACTAATGTGAAACCCACAGAAATCTAGAAGATTGTATGTGATCGATTTGGAGTTATTGTGGGACTGCGGGCTGATAAGAGGGAGTTCAGCGAGATGATGGAACAGTTGAGAACAACCAGCGAGCAAGCTTTGAGTAGAAATAGTGACCTCGTGATATAGGGTATTGCAGAACCCCAAATAAACGAAGGGTCTCAGCAGGAAAGGGCTGTGCGCTACCGTGTAGTAAATCTACAAAGAGAGATTAACATTCCGAGGAATGTGGCATTAAAAGGAATGTTCAGGTTGGGCAGAGGGAGAGGGAGGGTTAACCCTTGAATCAGTTACTCCAAGGCCCATCCTGATTAAAGTTGCGAACCCTCGCCATTGTAGTAGATCCTTGACTGCTGGTGAGGGAATCAAGGTACTTTCAAATGAGGTAATATTTATAGAACCAGATGACACAGCTGGGTGGAAAAAGCGGAGTTTTGTTGGTAATAATATAAACGCAGAAAGGAAAATCGTGAACTTGAAACTCCGATCATTCAGGCCGCCAGAATACCGGAGGCGCACAGCACCAGTGAGGACGGATGGTTAGAAAATTGGTGGAGTATGAGGTGTTTTTGTTGAAACTTCATTCAACCGGTGCTCGGCTCCATCGCCTGATGGACTCTCAGGTTTACAAGAGCATGGTAAACTTCAGAGGGTTAGACATATTTTCCGGTTTGCAAGGGTCATAAAATTGGTCCCGAATAACAAAGCCTGCCCTCATGTGTAAAATCCGACAGCACTTCATTCACTAACAGTGATAAAGCTAGAGGGAAGGTTGTTGGGAGGAGGAGTTATTGATAGTGTACACCAACGCATGTAGCGTCGGTGGAAAATGGGCGAAACTCGGTATATGGTTGAAGGCATCTGATCTTATAGCATTAGCGAGGACGTCGATGAAACTGGATATACATGACTTTGGCGTCTACAAAACAGATAAGGTAGACGGAGGATCATGATTTTAGTGGGTCAACACTACGAACAGCAAGTGGATGAAGCCCCAATGACAACAGGGAGGCAGTTGATGAGTTGTAGCTTTAGGACAAGGAAATGAGAGTAGCCGTCGTTTGTGTACATTGAAGCTCTTGTTCGTCAACGTTGGTGAACGAGGATGTGCTGAGAATACTTACGCGACTGACTACTAGCGCTGAATAGGCGTTTGTCCCTGGGGATTTTAATGCACCAAAGGTGGATTGGACAGCGGAGTGCGCTCCAAGAGGCTGACCTGGAAAGCAATTGCTGAAGGTCTTACAAACCACGGCGCTAGTGCAGCAGATGAAACAAGTGACAAGGTGGGGGTTAGGTCAGAACGCTATAGTGCTAGATTTGGTTTTCATCAAATGCCCTAATGACACTGAGCTGGTCACAATGAATGAGCCTTTGGGCAAAAATCATCACGGGATTTTGGAAATTAGGCTAAACATGAAAGGGGTAAAGCCACCGGACAAGTATCGTAGAAATTTTCATAGCATGAATATGCAGACGCCTCATAAGGTAGCCGGTAAGATGAATTGGGTGCGCAGCGGAAATAGCGTGGGTCTTAGATGGACCAATATTAGAGGTAATCTGACGGCTTCCATGGACGTTTTTACTCCATTGTGGAGAATAGCACCCTCCCGGTGAAAGAGTAGGATGAAGAAGGCTGAATGAAGGAAACATAGTTCGTGGAAAAGGTTTAAACAGACTGGCAGTCAGAAGAGTCACGTACAGTATCTTTTTGCAAGGAAAATGACATTATAGGTCCAAAATGAATGACTTGTCCAATATGAGGGGAGATTAGGTAGGAACGCTAAGAATAACCCTAAATCGTACAACATTTACGTGTAATCTAAACTAGCCCTGCGAATAGCGGTTGACAGAATAAAGTATAGGCAGAATGTCGTTGAAGGGGCCGGTGGGCCAATAGCGGACGTCCCACTTGATTTCATTCAGCAAGTTCAGATTCTGGATGATGAAAGGGAGTCGGAATATGAGGACAATCTGACGGAAATGAACGTAATGATGAAGGATATCACGATAAAAGCGGAGGATATCACGCTCTGCTTCGGTAAACTTTAAGTCGGTGGGGCGACGGGGCCGAATGTACTAAGCCCAGCCATACTCCTGCCGCTGGTCAAGGTGTTTGCTGATCTACTTACTGGCCTTTCTAATAGGTTTCTTAAGGCGGCTTGCCAATCACAGTTGTCCCTATCCACAAGGAAGATAACAAAAGGGGAGCAACTGATTATAGACCAGTGAGTCGTACCTCTGTGGTACTGAAGGTCATCGAAAGAATAATCAGAGATAAAACAGTGGTACATTTTACGACCAAAAATATTGTTTCTGTGCATTGGCATGGTTTCATCAGGTCATCCACCACCAACCTGTTGTGTCTTCTCGACGAAGTTACCTTCGTTAGGAAGGTTTGAGATAGGACAGAGTATTGAACCACGTCATCTTGACTTCTAAAAGGCGTTCAATTTGGTTAATCATCGGTTACTTTTAAAAATAAGATCATGTGGCACAGCACCGAGGCTGCTCGCTTGGATCTGGGGTTTCTAGTGAATCGAAAGTTCTGTGTGGAAGTAGAAAGCTGGGACAAGCATGCAGTAGGGTCCCACAGGAGCCGGTTCTTGGTCCTTTGTTGTTTCTGATATTTATAATTGATTTATGCCATATCTAAGCTGTCCATTTTAGTGTGTAAGTGCACTAAATTAACGCTTTCTTAGGTATACGCAAAAACTCCAGACGCAAAATGAAAATACCGATAATTGGGGGAGATCGAACTTATATTATGCGATAATTACAACAGGTCTCCATCAGCGCCAGACGACACCGATACGTCAAGGCAGCTAGGGAGGTTGAGGATCCGACCGTCGAGCGCGCGAGCAAGCCGGAAGTGTGAATGTGCAACGATTGGCGCGCATAGGCCGACAAGCATGCAAACAAACATACGTGACCACATGCACCAAGCAGACGGCAGGCCAAGATCCTTAAGATCCTATGTACAGTGTCAGCTAAGATTTTGGGAAGGATTTTATACATCGTACAGCAGGCACACCGGGGTTATCTTCAGGTCACTACGCTATACTACCTGTTCGCGAAAGATGGGAAGATTGCAGGAAACCCCTCCGAACATGCCCCTCAGATGGATTTGGATAGGTTGTACAAATAGTCCGTTGATTGGAAACTACCCCTTAATGTGTCCAAGTTCATACATTTGTTGAAGGAAGAGATAGGAAACTGTGGAAGTTGGCCAGAAACTCAGGCTGACCATGCCGTGCTAAAATGAGATGTGATAATGCAGGACTTGCGCATTCAAATCACAGCTGATTTCAGAGTCAGTAGGCAGTGCCTAGAGACCGCAAGGAGGGCAAATCGAGCGTTGGTGCTGATAAGAAGAACAGTTGCGAGTAGAAAGTCGGAAGTATTAGTGCTGCTGTATAAAGTGTACGTTAGGCCACACACAGCGTATGAAAGCTGATGCCTTGGCCGGATACTTCAACTAGTTCCTGCTAACCCAAGGTTGTCCAATTCACTTATGCCGCTTTCGCATCACGCTTGTACCCGAAGTAAACAACCCTCCATCTCTCACCAAGCTCAGACTTGTCGCCGTATCTTCAACGTTGATATGTTGTTTCACAAGATATTGGCCGATCGTTAGAATATACGCTTACAACTGCCCGCCCTCCAGTTTGCATTCCTAGACCGCAACGGTTACCTTGCGGTAACCTCACAGGTTCATGCACTGCTTCAGAACTCATGTACCACGTCTTCAAGTCTGTATGCGGCTTTTATCGACGTGTCCAAAGCGTTCGGTTCCATCTCACAAGATTCGATTATCAGGTCGGCCCGAGCTTTCGGTGATCCTCCACCTCTAACGCATTACATTGCCGACTCCTACAGGAATGCTTCCGCCTTGCTCAATGGCTCCGTTCTCCGATCCCAGCGTGGGGTTCGCCAAGGTGACCCACAGTCCCCACTTCTATTCATCATGGCGATGGATGAGGTGTTGGCACTATCTCAACCGGAGCTTGGCTACCAGTTCCACGACACACTGGCTAGCGGTTTCGCCTACGCTGACGATCTGATCCTTTTAGCCGAGAATCATACGCGTTTCACCGAGAAGCTTGTAGCCGTCGCGAGTGCTCTGGAACCATCCGGACTGAAGATCAACATACAGAAGACTAAGCTCACGGTCATCCGCGGTGACCATAAACATAACGCAACCGCCACCTTTGACGAGTCTATCCACTTCGGCTCGGATATTATCCATTCACCAAGAGCCTCTGACACAGTGACCTATCTAGGTATTCCGTCCACCTGGAGGGGTAAAGCATCAACCACTCACCGTCTGCAACTTCGTACGATGCTGGATGAAACCACCAAAACGCCCTTGAAGCCACACCAACGTCCTGAACTCCTGAGACAACATCCGATCTCGAAGATGAACCACTCATTAGTGTTGAGCCGAGCCCACCGTAACACGCTCAAAGCTATAGACTGTACGGTTCGCCAGTTTGTTTGGCAGTGTCTCCCCTTCCTAAAGACACCCATCAGCTACATCCACACCCCGATTCGTTTGGGCGGTTTGGGCACTATCTCACACAAATCTCGAATGGAGAGACTTCTCTCCAGTCAATGTCCAGTTCTGCAAAATGTAGTTAAAGATAATTCGTTTGACCCTATCTTGAGAGAAATGAACATCCCGGTACCCGTTCAGAGTGTAGTGGTGTCGAACAAGAAGGAAGCCTATGCGGCGTGAGTGGATAAGCTTTATCATCCGCTAGACGGCCGTCGTCTTCAGGAAGTGTCACGCTCTCCACTCTTTAATTCTTGGCTGTTTATCCTAGGCCGCATCTTCCTCAGAATCTTTACTCTTGCCATCCAGCTCAGATGTAGTCTGTTGCGGACTAAGGTCCGAAATTCACGAGGTGGCCGAAGTGACCACTCAGTTCTCTGTCTTGGCAACTGCGGAAAGCCTTGCTCATATTCTACAATCGTGCCGGATCCCCCATGACGTGCGTTGTGCCCGACACAACCATGTGGTCAAAGACCTGTCAAAACAACTGTGCAAGTTAGGCTATGCAGTCTTCGAGGAGTTGCGAGTACCGAAGGCGAGCTCGTTCATCAAACCCGATGTGACCGTGGCTCGTGAAGGCGCTGCTCTAGTGCTTGACGTCAATATAGTGGATGATTACCGAAGCCAATTTGCCTGGACAGACAAGATTGTGAAATACGGGACCGACTCTCATAATGCCGCCATTCGATCGGTCCTCCATACTTTGGGCTGCGATGTGAACTCTGTTTCCCATTTACCTATGATCATCTCTTTTCGCGGTATTATATTTTCCTCTTCAAGTGACGCTATTCTTCGACTGGGGCTGCCCGCCTACGCAGTCACGGATTTATGTCTACTGACTGTTCTAGGTTCCCTAAAAAGGTTTGCCCTGAGCAGCTTTTGATTTTGTCTGACTGACTGTTCATCTATTTTCTTTTTATTACTTTTTCGCGTATCTTTAAAAAAAATTCTAGCCCCCTTTGTTATGTACAGTACAAATAACTTTTCATTTGATGACTGGCCCATTAACACTTGCTATTCTTCTGAGAGGACTTGTCATTTGTTCAGTGTTGCTAACTATGCAGCGTCTCATACATGACAGAGAGCCTGTTTTCACAATCAACTTTTTACATACCTGCTGCTTAAGTTTGGTGTCACCGTTTGTTCTTCCCTTGAACGAAGATGTGTATATTGCTCTTCAAAATAAACGACTTAGGCAGTGCAAGCATGGAGCCCCTTCGTAAAAGACAAGAAAGTGCTAGAATAGGTACAAAGGAGGTTTAAAAGACTCTTTGTAAGGATTAAATGAAAGGACTATGAAGAAAGACTTCTAACCCTTTTCTTACTAGAGCGGCGTAGGAAAAGGGGTTGTCTGGTTGTGGTGTTCCAAATTCTAAAAGGATTTTTGGCCCTTGGGGGAGCAGAACTCCTGGAACTGGATAGATGTATGAACGTTAGGGGTCGTAGTCTTATGTAATTGACTTCATGCGCCTCATGTATCTTTACACACACATACATCCCAACCTCAGTCTTACTTGAGGATGAAATGTACGAAATGAAGGAGGCTTTTTCCTGCTGAACATTTCGCTACTTTACGAGCTTCGAAAACGATTTATTAAGGCAGCAGATGCCATCCTCCCTATATTTCTTCAGTGTGGCTGCGAAGCCCCAGCAGTGGCCAAATTGTGCATGGCTATCGTGCATGGCCCCCCCCTAATCCATCGTCACGGTCTACATTCGATCAAGCAAATGAGGGGCTGTATAAGCCAGAAACGCATTGCAAATGGTTGGATACACTATTTCCTATTAAGTCCGAAGCGTTTTCAAATTTGGATCAGTCAGCTGAGTCTTTTCGACAACCTCTGACGGATTAATTGGCGAAAGAGTGCAAACTGGTTTGTTTTCACTGCGGCGTTTTTTGCAAAAGTTTCAGTTGTTCAGTAGTATTGTGGAATGAAAACAGAATGTTGCCTCAGGTTGAACATCACTCACATTTGATCGCAACCTTCGCGCTCAGATAAAATGTTGTTTGCTTTCTTCAACCATTTTCGTGATTTTCCACGATGAAGGAATTTAATTGATTTACTAATTCAAAGTCACGCAGTGTATGCCATAGAGACCCACTGTTTTGTTTAGTTTATGCGACGTGTTATTCACAGTTTTTTTAATAGGTAGCCGATAATGGTGCCCCGTTTGCTTTATTCCGGCCAGTATACTACTAAGACTGTGTTACTCAAAAAATTGCGGCTTTCTCAAGTGCACCTCCAATAATACCATCGGCAAAATATCCGTATGGAAACGGATATTCGGACTTATCAGGCACTTTTAATAGCAACGAACGCTCCGACTAACTACTTTCAGCTTTTATGCTTTTGTGTGACCTATTTCATTTCACAACAACCAAGGGCCAAACCGCAAAGCATCGTGGCTGTGTGCGCTGCCCACTACATCAGTGACGCAGAACAACCTAGAAGAATGAGGTCTTATTAAAGAGGATAAAATTATGTAAAGGAGGGCTAAGCAGAAGTGGTATGAATGGCAACGACGCAGGTACGCCATTGACTGCGACACACTGGATAGCGTTTCTAGTCAGCCGTAAGGCGACCTTAAGGTCTGAAAATACCGATGTGACGAACGGTTGTTTTCGTTAGTTTTTTCTCAGGCCAACACAGTTACATAAATTTCATCAAGACGTGTCGTGAGACACAGCAAAAACCAAGAAGTGGCTGTTAACCAATGACAATAATAACTACTATTAGACACTACATAATAGTTGGTTAGACATGGGCCTGGACGTTGACTGGATGTTACGTCACACGGGCAGGGTCAACTACTTGTGTGTGGTTAGTATGACTGGTCTGTGGCCATGGACTTTGCAAGGACTGAAAAAATTTCCATTAAGAGCACAGGTTTGCATAATCTGAAAGTAATCGATTCGGCGATCGTCAGAATGCTCTGACGGATTGTTCTTGGTTGAGCGTTGGCAAATCCATCGACAACCCGGATTGATTTGGTGTCTGTGTGACGGTTGATGGCGGTTCTAATAACTGAATTATGATAACAGGCTCCGATCCAAGCTGGATAATGTTCTTTGATCCTTTTTGATAAGCGCATGGTCGTTAACAGTCACTTCTTGGTTTTTTTGGTGTGACTCGTGTCATGTCTTGATGAAACTTATGTTTGTATTGATCTGAGAAAGAATTGTCGAAAACAATCGTTTGTCACAAATGTTGGTTTAAGGGATCGCCAACAATTTAAATCCGCTCGGTTCGGGTGCGTTGACTTCGAGACATTTCCTTGAGATATTTGTCTGAGACCTTATACGAGAATTATGGCCCACGTGCACTTCCAGTACGAAGAAAACGTAGTGTAATCAATGCAATAACAGGCTTCCTGTCTGGCATCGATATTTTCCTCGTAGCTAACTTGTCTGTTTCATGCTATTCTTTTAAGGTCGAACGTTTGTCTTGATTGTAGTAATATGAAATTACTGTTATCGGAGTGATTATTTTGTTCTTTGGTGCTCATCCTCAAGTCGTCATTCATTACTGACCGGTTTGGTCTCGGTACATGCTCATTAGATACTGACAGATAGGCTGGGATTGGATTCGAAACCCATGTGAACTCAGCTACAAATTTTGGGGAGATTTCTTGTAGCAGAAGTTCAAATTAAGCAATGTGTGAAGTCGAATTGTTGCTGGAGCGTGTTGTTGAGACACACCGAAACCCCAGGTTCCGACTTTCTTCTAGCTCGTTCCATATGTAATGCTCAGCGGATGACCCCAGACTGGCTTAAAAGTTGAACAAGTGCCTCCGTTTTGCTACTTATGGGGACCGTCGCTCTGGTTTACAAAAATTGATTGCCGACGTCTGTGTAACAACCATTAAGCACCAGTCTCGTGTCTATCGTGTTTAATTCAATCGCTGGCCTAATAATAAGTTACTTCATCAAATCTTGAGCCTAACAAAATCTTATCAAACTGACGGCATGCTGATTCGGTCGTGAGAGTTTGGCTGACATTTGTATCCGGCAGCACTTCTCAGAATGTCAAGGATTTGATGGGCAGTCAACAGTCGGGACATTTGCAAAGTTAAATGCAACCTTCGATTCGGTCGCCTTTAGTATCCACTGATGACTGTACTTTTTGGAGAGGTTTTAGATAAACTTGAATCAGCGCCGATCTGTATAGTTAATTTGTGAATGATAACACTAATTTGCTGACAGTTATCTCAGATGTACACTATTTCACATCTGAGATCCCTCCAAGATCGCGGCCAATAAAACCCAGTGGTTGCATTTAGTCGCACGTATACGCTACCCATTCGCGTCAATAGTACCTTGAGGAAAACCACAAGAATAAATTTTTGTATTTAGTAGCTCATTTACGAGTTGGTCATGCCGTTTATCACAAACTCAGTGGAGTTCGTAGATCGGTACAGCTGAATGGAAATAGCCACCAGTTGGTCGTGTTTCCGGTGAATTTTGCTTACCAACCGTGCTACTTTTAAAACCTGCGAAGCACTGGTTTAACGTTCTCCATCGCAAAGACATTTCCAGCTCGTAAAGTATGCGGATAGCTCGGTTGTTCTTAACCACCCAAGCAACAGAGGAAAATTTTACATAATCTAGGCACACTCATGGGCCATGCATTAGTTTAATCAGGGCTAGCTTCAAAAAAGTAGGAAGGGAAAAATCAAGTTGTGGTTGCTCTGAATAGAGCAGTCTTCGTTCACTGAGATGTGCGTTTACGGTTATGACCCCCGTCGTTTCAATATTCATCGCCTGCATACAGCATCATTCGGCATAACCAACAAAGCTAGCATAATGTTCCCCGATGACGTAGCACATAGCAAAGATGACTACTCCTTCCAGGGCCTCAATTCTCCACTTTTGTTGACTTTGCACACCCTGAAGATCCCCGTTTACTATTGTCTCGTGGAGCATCTGTGGTTGCCTTTTAACTCTTGCTTTCACCATGCCCCAGATATTCTCAATTGGATTCAATATGGGCGAATAGGGTGCCAGTCGTAAGAGTTGTCCTCCATTATATAGCTCCTCAGCAAACACACTTTCCGGATCAGTGTGACACGGTTCATTGTCGCATATCAACACAATGTCTGACATGGGTGTGCTGATCTTCATCTGATCTAGCAAGGTTCGTAACCAGCCCTTGCAATCATTGCTATTGTATGCTCCCCGCCTCATCGTATAGCTTACTATCGAGCTTGATGTCATAGCTTCAATTAAATGGAGATTACGGTCTTGGCTGTTTGTTACAGATAAGCATGCTCTCGTTCCTTTAAGTGAGCGTCCCACTGATTGCGTACAGAACAAACTGAAGTTCGTCCCATCTATCCAGCAAATAGTCTTTGAATGTGCATAACACTCCATCAGTCGGTATGCAAAGAGTGGCCGTAACTCCTAATTCTCATTTGAGTTCATGCCAACGAGCACTTGGCACAGTTTCTTGACAGTTATGTACCGGCCATCCAAGTATCGACTAATCGTTGTGGCTGATAACTCTTCAAACTCAGCCTTGACGTGTAATCTCAAAAATTGCGGTGTAATCGTTGAGTATGCGGAAATCTACTCCGGCAACATATAGATCTCAGGTTCTGTCAGAATCTTGCTTCTATGTCCTTTACGAAGTTGAGCTTCATGACTGATGCAACCCACATGAAGCCACTTGTAAGCGGTATTATACTTGACTCTGTTCAGAAGATCAATCGTTCGCCAGTCATTGTCCCTTTCAAATACTTCGATAATACGTCTGCTTGTTTCGGGACTGACGCGAGTGTACTTGCGTTCGTCAGCCATGTAGACGGGAGAACTAATGAAAATGTTCCCACAGATTGGTCCACCCTCATATTACAACTCGAAGGCTACCACGACCTTAAACCTCACTCCTATTGGACATGAGATCCACAGACACTCCTAATCACTCGCACTCCTTTACCTGTCAAAGGAACGAACACGGTTCGCAGTTTGATGTATTAGTAGGGGCAGGGTCTGATAATCTGTGATCCACTTTGAACACTAACCCCGTTCTCATTAAGCAAAGCCGTTGACACCCCTCAAATAACCCGTACCATTTCCCCTATCAAAGTAGCCAATGCGAAGTGCTCTAGCTAGGATTGGTTTTCCCTTGCAGCTAGTTGGATCAACCGCGTTCTTGCCGTCACATCCAATACTCTAACGTGGAAATTCTAATGCACCAAAGTGATTTGCTTTTGCATGTAATGGAAAATTTTGTGCCTAAAATGGGAACAGATATGTAAAAAGATATAGGAGACAGACAGCAGAAAAGAATGCTTAAATTGTAATCTCCACCCGCAACACATTACAAGCTACGTAACAGTTTTAATTCTAAGTACTTATCAGTAATTCGGTTCTAAGTACGCTTGTTACAATCTGGAACACGTTAAACTGCGAGCTGTGACACGTAGTCAGCCCAGATTAGAGTGAGAACACGTGAGGGCAGTAGCTCGTACCCTCATCGAACACGAGAGACAAGCAGTCACCCAACCGACTTTGTGAGTAACGCGATTGGATCGTTCGGGACCACGGTGGGAGTGAGAAGGACACATGAACGAGTAGACAGGTGACATGCGGACAACGGCAGGCGCGAATGACAGCGTGTCTGTTGAATGTGCTGCGTTAGTTTTCCTCGGATTTTTGGTGGAGAATCTATACCTTTTTCCATACTGGTTTCTCTTTTAGGCATAAGAATGTATCTTTCGTATACAAACCTTTCGTCTTAGAGCAGTAGAATTTCTCCGTTGTATTTTCAGGCTATGGAACTGGCTTATGATTGATCTAGTGGACCCATGTTTTGCGGTTTTTTTTATTGCGACTGCACGCAATTGCTGCTGCGATAGGGCGATGTCCGAGGGAACACTTGAGTTGTGAAGGCCGTCTGTCACCCATGGCTTATTTTGACACATTAAAACGTGTTACGAAAGCATTTGACTGCACACGTGTTGTAGGTCACAGGATGATTGAAGACATTCATTGGTTTGTGTTGGGAAAAGGCAATTTCTCCCAAAAATTCGCATTACTTGCCAAGGAGAATGGATTCTTCATTCTCTGGGGATTCGAAAGCCCGCCAGAACTCTCGAACATCCGAGAAGTTATGCTCGCTTCTGATCTGTCCATTTGGTGGCCATGGGCCAAGGCTGAGCAGCAGATAAAGCTCGTTTGAAGGCCGTCTTTTTCCTTACTTGTTGGGGGTTTTAAGCTGCGAGAGTTGGAATCCGATACTTGCGCTCTGATTTTCGTACCATTTTGCAATATCGTTGCGTTCGTTCGTGATAGAGATACTGCTCGCGGTCTTTGCGTTTGTTCTTGCCATTCTCTCTCAGGTGGGGCCATAACGGTTTGTGCCCTCTGTCCCCCCTTGACTGGACTCTGTACCCGATTGGAACACATGACGACCTTCACAACTCAAGTGTTCCCTCGGACATCGCCCTATCGCAACAACCAATGCGTGCAGTCGCAATAAAAAAACCGCAAAACATGGGTCCACTAGACCAATCATAAGCCAGTTCCATAGCCTGAAAATACAACGGAGAAATTCTACTGCACTAAAACGAAAGGTTTGTACACGAAAGATACATTCTTATGCCTAAAAGAGAAAACAGTGTAAAAAAAGTATGGTTGTTGTAACATGCTGACCATGACACAGGTGACAGTCCAGTTGCCATATGCCTTAACTCTGACAAATATGCCCATCGATTCTTGAAATCTAAACTGATAAAACCGGGAACAGGTTCATTATTGTAAATTATGTATCTGTCTTGGATGAGTCTGATTCAACTATTCAGTAGGAACGTTATTCACGTCCCGTTTATATGCACGTCTAATCTATCCGTTGCCGGTGTAAACCACATGCCATTACTGCTATATTTTGGTTTCAGCAAACGCACTTCGACCAAAGTGACACTCTAAATAGAAAATTCATAACTGAGGAACATCCAATCCGAAAGACAGTATTTTCAGAGGAATTTTTACAACATTACACAGTAAAACCTTCTGTAAAAGGTATTGCTTAACTATTCCTATTCACACGGAAGCATGCCGCTAGCTTTTTACTATTCTTTTAAAGAGGATTTCATGCTGGTTGAAAGTGCTTAAAGAGAGAAACTGAGATTCATGGGACTAAGTTATTCCTCTACCCAAGGTGGCTAGTGCTATTTAGTCAATATTTAACATGGACGTCAGAGAAGGGTCTTATTATTTACTCACAAAATCTTTTACGTACTCAGAGAAAATATGAGTAGGAGTGGTTAGTATTCTCTAACAGACATGACAAGTATAATGCGGTCGTTACCGAGTTGCTACAATCTTACATACATGCATTTGTTAAGCGATATCAATCACCAGCGCGACAATTGTAGTTAATCTTCCGAATCACTGGTTCCCCTGGGAGCATGCCCAAACCTCACGACCCTGTGTGACCGAACATCATTCTGAGCACTGTGTACAACCTGTCCACATAGGGTTAAGAAACTGACACGAAGTTGACCTGAAAAGGACAATGTTTTTGTTCACATCTAATGTGACTACATGAATCTCCTTGCTTGCTGAAACTAAACCCGGTCATGCGTTCTCACTTGATCCAGAATAAAAACTACACACGACCTGGAATATTCTTCCAAGGATGAGCGCCGACCATTTAACAGTTTCTTGTGTTGGATATTCAGCTGTGGATTCTGGCTGTCGGTTACTCTTATAACATTATAAAAGCTTCCAGTCTATGAAAAATTTTAAGCCATTTTAGACACCTGTTAGTAAATAAGTGATCACATGCACGTATATCTGCCATTGCATTTCTTTGAGACTTAGTTGGCGGTGAAGTCGCAGGTCGTATATAATCAGTTAGTGGATTTTATTGTGAACTACTAAACTGTGAGTAGTTCGCTCCCACTTGCTTTCCAGGTCAAAATATGTTCAATACAAACGTTGCGAATTAGCCGTTACATCAACTATTGCGTGTTGCGCTGTCAGTTTGGGCCTGTTCATTTTGTGCATACTCGTTGGTTTTTTGAAGATGCGCGCTCCGAAAGATTTATTCCTGGCCCAAAATGATTCATAAGCATCCGCTGCAAGGTAACCGGGCCGTCTTCTTCTGGCATAATGTGCATCCAGAGTTAGCAGTTTCGAAATATTCTTTCAATACAGAATTTTCTTTGATAACAATTGTTTGAAATACAACAAACTATTATCTTACGAAGCTCAGGAACTAACTGTTGCACGTTTCTATTCACAGTGCTCTATCCCTTCAACGTATCTCTCTTTGAAGAAATAATCCCCTACAAAGATCACTTTCTGACAACTACGTCGATTCCATGACACACGTACAGTATTGAAAGACCACTCCTCGAGCCCTAATGCGACCGCATTTTTAATGCACAACCTCCATAATGAATACCACTATATCAATTTCCCTCACGTTTGCTACCGTTGTCAAATTTGTCCGTGTCGTCATTAGTTGTGTGAATTCTGGGTGAGACATTTAGAAGTTCGGTCATTTTTCACCAAGTACGAGCAGAAAGTTGATAGTCCTTGCAAGGATGGGTATATGAAACGCGCCACAAATGGCAGCCCTCACTCATAAGACTGTAGAATTTTCCGTGATTTTGTTTATAAACAGTGCATCACTTTTGTACAACTTTTTGCATCATCTTTACATGTTGTTCAAATTGATAAAAGTGATCCTGTAAGATAATACAAAATGTGTGTACACTGGTCTGCTTTTCTCTCTGTTGCGCGGTCGCTTGACGATAATACACGGATCTTTCATTCAATTTTTTAGCCTCGCTGTGCTACGAACATCGTCACAGCTCTCATCGAGCTTCAGCAGACCACGGTAACTCCGTAATATCCTCCACTTCCGGATGTTGGTAATTTGAAATATTGTGCTGGTCATCTTGACCACTTGTGACCAATTTCTGTGAGTCCAATCTTTTGATTATTATAACGTACTGGAACCTCGTAGCTATTTTGTTCCATCCTTTCATGTTGTTTTCACCGATAGCCTAGTGAGGTACACCTCCATTCTATTAGTCTATTCCGTAACTCGTCTTGACCATTACAAGAAGAAAAATTGTTCACTTGGTTGAAAAAATAGGCAGAGTCATATATTCCACTACCTGGGGACTAATAAAACACAGGTACCGAGTGTTTTAAAGTGTAAAGACGAAAAAGAACGCAAACGTAATGCAGGATTTTCTACCCAGCGGAAATTATTATTTCAGTTCGACGCATTGTAGGGAATTGACCGTTGAGTGCACCCGCAGTCTTTGAAACAAGCAACGACATTATACCGAAATCCGGTTCAATACTTCAAGATTGTCCAACAGTTTGAGCTTAGCAGTTCCATGACAATCAGCAAATGGAGGCTGAGAATCAGATAGCGAAACATCAGTCTTTGCACTATTGCAGGAGAACCAACTGAGGCACGGACTACATAGCATGAGCTCTGGTCAACAAGCATCGGGGATGGATGGAAAATGCGTAGACTTGAGACTATATTCATCTGTAGACAAAAAAGGTTGATGTTAGTGCACTCCAAAGAAAATCGTTTGCTGAATGTAAGCAACTTTACTATCGTTTAGTGGTCTATCTTTATACTTGCAGCCATGCTTACGTGTAGTGTGAAAAATGAAATGTCGGCTCCCTTGGTAAAGGAAAAAAGTCAGAATCCCAGGTGTTTTATGAAGAAGTTCTTTAACTTTTGGAGTTGGATATATATAGTACTAATCGGAATTAGGGACTTCGAATAGCCCTAGAAATCGTACCCGAATTGAAACCTCCCACGCAAATAATAAGGAGAAGACCTCGTACTAGTTGCAGTGAGCAGTTCGTATTCATGCGACCAAAAGCCAAATTTATGGATGTACAACAGTATTAAAGAAACCACAGTCACTCATTGGTTGGTCGTATTAGCACATACAAAGTCACAAACTGAACGTTAATTGGTGTAATAGGGAACAAAGAAATAAGCGAACCACAGAAGACGTAACATTGAGACTGTTCGTCCACTCCTGATGTAGTAGCTTCAACGCGACGTTTGGATTGGCTCCTTGTTAGAACTCCTATTTTGTAGATGTTTGGATAAGCGGTGAATCGAGTAGATTTTCACCACACACATGCATTTAGAAGGCTTGCATGAATTGAAAGTTCTTCATTGCTTAGATGAAACGGCTCAAAATGGCGATCGCAAAATATCAAGAAATTGTGTTACCGCTGGGAAAGCGCATGTTTCATCCAAAAGCGTGGCTCAGCCAAATAAGACTGATTTTCCTATTGAAGACAGTTGCTAGATATGAGAATTATCCTGACCGTGAAATTGAAATATCGGGAGAACCGTCTTGGTAGCGTTCAAAAATTAACGGAAACATCGAACACAGTGTTTGGTATATTTGAGTACACAAGTTTCTTCTGTTAAACACCACGCTAATAATTTTTAGACTGTTTTGACCGATGTAATCCGCTGGATAGTTGAGACATATACTGCTGTACGTGCTTCATTAGTTCAGTCACTTTAAGAAGTGTGCTTTACCTGTCTTAACAGACTGAGAGGTGTCTGATAATAATGGATCCTCGTTGTTACTACCAACAGAACCCGTATATCGTGTGCAGCATATATCCGGCTTGCTCTTTTGTTCACTCCTCACATTTTTGATAATCTCATTCCGGTGATGAAGACCAAGAAATTAAAACCAACGAGAAAAGGAAATCTTTAACTGATAATGGGCTCATGCGTAAAGGCACTTCACTTAAAAGGTAGATCAAGGTTTTTGCGCTAGGATGTAACAACGACTTACCGATCTTCGATATCCTTCATTCGCGTAATCTAGGGAGATGATCGTGAAACTACAAACACTCAATAACTATGCAATAGAGATCAAATAAATCAGTAATGAAGTATCTTTCGGTATACCAGTTTCTACTATGGTCAGCAACGTTTGAAATAACCGAATACAATGGAAACATCAGTAAAGTGGCTATCTCCGTTCAGGGCGTTCACTCACTCGGTACGGCCTTAAGTCCTATCCCTTGAGGGTAGCCGCCGTAGGGAAGAAAGGGTAGCTTTAAGTGCCTTGCTGACATTAAGATTCTCTATTTCGAATAGATGGACGTACTTTGCAGTAAACAGCCGATGTACATTGTATCTCTCGGGCCACTTTTTCCGCTTGTCATCAGTTGCTTACTGAAGGTTGCATTTTACTCTGTAAAAACACCATCGATTTACAAAAGATCTCCTAGTAATCATACATTTTTCAGTACAAACGCTGGGTCACTACAGTGGACTAGACAGAAGATGGGTTAGGTAATCGAATAAAGGTTAACTACGCTCGCTATAATCTCATTCTTACAGTCTGTTCTCAATCTCAGCGTCTCATATATTATACCATTCCAAACCAGTTTTCTCGGGCTTGCGAAAGTAGTATTCATGGACAGGGAGAAAATTCCTGAGTTCAAAAAGGTTCATTTCTTACTGCCAGACTGTCTTTGTAACCGACGTGGGTTGAAGCACATTTCAGAATTATGCAGCCACGTATATTTCAGCATGATCTCTCATATTTTCAAGCATACAATAGTAACTTTTTATAATAATTTCTGGCAGAAATATGACTGAATCATAATAGAGTTTTGGTTAAATAACCGGTGCAGAAAACGGTTTATGCATAAAAACAGAGAAAATAACGTCGATGAGATTACGGAGATATCTTAGGTTGGCACGGCGTCGTCAACAGTCGGTTTCTTGGACGTCAGGCGCCCTGCCTTATGTAACGGTCGCCTATGTAGGTTATTGATTGACAGGGCGAGAACAGCCCATCACAAGATCAAGTGTCTGATGGTCAGCACTTTGTGTTCGTTTTCTGTGTTCACGTTATGCTACGAAGATATAAAGATCGATTCGGAAGGTGGGATGATGCGTGTCACCGGAAACAGTTGGTCACATGAGAGATTTCCACAACATGCTTCACAACTAGAAAACCGGTCGTACTCAACTTAGGAAAATGAAAATAAGAGTCGAGGGGGCAACGAGCAGTCTTACCAAAGTGTGAAAAATGACGAATAATGCTATCAACTTTCAGCGCAGTGCAGTTTGGCATTTAGATTCAACTCTGCAAAGTTTGTGTGAAGTACACTAGGCAAAACCCCGTATTTAAATTGTATGAATCTGGATAAAACTACTTAATTAATACTGTATCATTGCTCATTATGGGTTTTAAACCACATTTCTTGGATTAACAACTGGAAAATTATTCGGTCCCAAAATGACAAATGTGTTACGTAGGGCAATGATGTGAGCTATAGATAAATAACTACGGCCCAACACTAACTACATATAACAAAAGAAGGGTACACAGACGACTGTTAAGGTGTATAGTACGAAAAGGTGTAAACAGGAAAATGATTAGCAATAGGCAAGCCAGGAAACACGTGCAATACATAATAGTGTCCAGTTTGATAACAGTGTGGATAGCAATATCCAGGTGTATGCTGTGTGCCGGCGGTGTTGCAGGGACAGGATCACGTGGATGCGATATGGAGCTGTACGGTTGTGATGTACTTTACATCCTCGTGTCCGTTGCCTTCACGCGTTGCTGACTTGATCACCTTCCGATAGGTGGCCTCAGAAATTGTGTATGCGAGTTTAGTCGCCTTCATGTGCATGCGTCACATGATTGTAAGTTAATGCGCGACAGTTGGCTCGGTCGATGCGCCCGTGTGTGCGTGCATCTGGGAAAAGGGCTGACTGACTGTCTGTCGGGTGAGTGAGGGTGAAATAGGCCTAGTAGCCCGTGCGCCCAAAGGGAACAGGGACTGCTGAATCACACGCTGACCTGTGGGGCGCTGGAGGTGTCTGTGACCTTGAGACTAGGTTAGGTATACGCGAGTGAGCGAGACAGTTAACGTGTGGTCTCCAGACTGGATGTGGCGCGAATGGATGGCTAGGATTGAGCCATCCGGTTTGACGCAGGGTACGAGCCCGCAGCCCAGTGTTAGTCAACTTGAGCTTCGGACGAAAGAAGTGTACTATATTTAGCATTTTTTGGTCCTAGTGTTTGCAGTGAACAAACTACTTCCATCGGACCATAAAAAATACGCTCACCCTCATGATCAGCGCCTGAACACTTTTTTGCTACCTAACCTGCAAGCTGTTTATTGCTGTCTATGATGATGATGCGCGAACCCCCGTACAGGTTACGTTGAAACATACGGTTGGCGGCATCCGAAACGGATTAACCTGTCATAGTGACCGAAGTCAAAGGATGCCTGCGCTTAACAAGTTACCGCAAGTGGCTTGCGCTGCACCACTTACGGTTCCACTCAGACTACGTATCCGGTGTAAACCCGAAGGAATAAGGCCAGTAGGCGTGTGAGTGAGGCCTTTGTGTCCAACCGGTCAACGCTGGTTAGCCAATT
>LUCH01002159.1:43478-60620 GCA_013368495.1 Paragonimus heterotremus | reverse complement strand
GATGCAGTATGGTATTTGGTTTCCGCTGTATAGTCATGGTTTTTGTGGACAAAGGATACTGCCAGGACGCCCAGACCTAGACAGGAGAGCGATTAGGGCCCTCAGCCAAAGCTTTTGGCTCAAAAGTCTGTACCGCAAGGAGGCAGATGATATACACGCAAGCATACGCATCAGCGTCATTCAATTAGAACAGACTCCACGGACATTCAGCACATTCACACGGAGATAATATTGCACCGAATCAGATCAGGCAAAAAAGAAAATATCAAACCGAGCCAAAACAGAACACACTAACACCATACACAGCGAACGCATCTGCCTTTAGTCTGGCTGCTCCTCTTTGGCCAATCTGATATGGTTGAACTTGCAACGACTGAGATCGCAGTCAGCATAGCCCGCCGGATTAAAACAACACACAAGCCTGACCACCACACCAAGGTAGCAGAAAAGGTCTAGTGTCTAACATATACACACCCACACACTGATGTAGTGCGAAGTATATTGTTTGCGTGTTAAAATCCATAAAACTTGGTGCGCTGCAGTTAAACACTGTATTTAAAGGCAGAATGCCTGTGTCTTTGTAGAGATGTCCAGATATATTACTTTTAATTGCATCTACATTGCAGCGCATGTTATCTGCTTATCTTTATCGTCCAACTTTCAAGAAGGTAGGTTTCATTACTTTGACTTGTTATATCGTTAGATATCGGGAGAGATGAGATTGGTCTACATGAACGCAGCATTTTCAGGAATATTACGACAATAAAAGTAGGCTGCACAGACGAATCAGAACAACTTTTGCAGACAGACCACGCACATTACATCCGGACGATCTACTTAAACATGAACTGGGCATTCGAACCGCTTGATTTTGTTGAATCAAAATTGATCAGTTATCAGGAACTTGAGGTTTGAAATCCTTTACTGTAAGCTTAACTATTTTATTGACAGAGTATTTATCTTTTATTCGAATTCAAGTTCTACGGTGTTCATTATCGGAGTATTGAAGTGTCATCGAACGGTAAGCCATATTTATTTAACTCGTTAAAAAATCACAATCACAGGGCAGAAATGATACTGAAAGTTGATTAGTATAAGTTATTATCCATTATACGTACTAGTACTCTCACATTTTAATGTGCGCTGACAACCCAGTTCGGAACTTAGCCAACAGTCATCAGAACGACAAAGTAGCGAACAAGACTTGTTTTCTGTGTTTGATTGCCAAGCCAATTACAACACAATAAATATGGAAAGTAATGACTACGATGAGTCAGAAAAACGGTCAATAGAGGTTATGGGCAGCGTGTTCGTTATCAGTTTTTAAAACATTTGATGTAAAAATGACAAAAAGAAGCGCATTGAACCATGTCCTCGTGACGCCAACTTGACAGTCTCGGTGCAAACCTTGACTGGCTTAGCTTTCAACAACTCCATCTGGTTTTAATATACTGGCCAGTGACTCCGCGCCAGCATTTATCAGTACACAAGAGAGACCAACGTAGTACATCTGTTCAGTATGTGGCCAGATGTGTAAATCGAACGATGGTTTGTCATCACGTGTTAGAATGCATCGACGCAGGGATGGTGCAGAACAGGAAGTAGGTGATCAGCCTCCTCTAGTCTTCGACTGAGTCGACTGTGACCGCAGCTTATCGACCAAGATTGGTCTAAATCAATACAGGAGGTATGCGCATCCCGTCGAATGCAACCGCTAGAAGCGGCGGTGCACGAAGGCCGTCGGATCAAATTGGTCGCAACATGAATCGACTTCTATTATCAGACTTGTTCCATAGTGCTCCACTCGGCGAACAATTCATCACGGGCTCTTGTCACATTTCCTTATCCGTACTCTGGAGAACATCAGGACGCGCCTATATGCTGTTATCTGACAGAAACATATTGCCCCCATTGCCAGTGCAGCGACCGTCTCACAGACAAACGTGAGGTCGGATATTGAGTCCCAAGCTGCCGAGCACTCGGAGTAGTTTTCCTGTTTCCCCCAAACAACAATAACCTAACTAGAGTCCAGTAGTAAGACTTTCTAATACAGCAATCTGTTGCTAGTAATTGTTCCAGGCCTTCATGCAGGCGTTTTCACAACGGTACGGGCAAACTCATGGCTAAACATACACGCCTCACAAGCTTTTCCGTACACATGACAGGTGGTCACTCGACAACGTGTTGATGTCGCTGCGGAAACCTACGTGATAATGAAGCAGATACGGAAAGCAAACTACGCTATGATTCAAACCCTGCATCAAAAGCGAAAGGAAGATGTTGCTTTTGCAATCTCTTCTGGAAACTGAAGAACTACCTAAAAGAGGAACCATGGCCTCTCGGATAATCCCAACGAATACTGTCTAGGGTCTGGTCTTCGATCGACCCGGTCACTGGAGCGGAACTTTCCTGAACTCTGAATAGCATGGAAAACACCGCTCCAAGGTTAAACAAACTGTTGCTCAAAACATCTGAAATGTATGAAAGCTGATGCCTTGGCTGGATACTTCAACCTTCCGCTTCTAACTCAAAGTTGTTCAATCTACTTATGCCGCTCTCGCATCACGCTTTTACCCTTCACCTCCCACCAAGCTCAGACCTATTGCTGTATCCTCAACGTTCGTACGTTGCTTTCACAAGTTATTAGCTGATCGTTGAAATACACGTTTGTAACTGTACGCTCTTCCGTTTGCATTCCCACATCATGATAGTTGCCTCGAGACGACCTCACTACTTTATGTGTCGCTCCAAAATTCATGCACCACGTCTTCCAGTCTGTGTGCGTGATGTGTCCAAGGCGTTCGATTCTATCTTACACAACTCGACTATCAGATTGGCCTAAGCTTTGTGCGCCCCTCCACCTCTAACACATTGCATTGTTAATTCTTATCGAAACGTTTCCGACACGCTCGAACGTTGTCCTCCAGTCCCAGGATGGTGTTCGCCAGGGTGACCCACTGTCCCCGCTTCTATTCATCATGGCAATGGATGAGGTGTTGGCATTATCTCGACCGGAGCTTGGCTACCAGTTCCGCGACACACTGGTTAGCGGTTTCGCCTACGCCGACGATCTGGTCCTTTTAGCCGAGAATCCTACGCTTCTCTCCGAGAAGCTTGCAGCCGCCGCGAGTGCTCTGGAACCATCCGGCCTGAAGATCAACACGCGAACGATTAAACTCATGACCATTTGTGATGAACACAAGCACAACGCAACAGCTATAGCTGATAAGACTATTAATTTTGATCTGGGCATTATGCACTCACTAAGTGCCTCTGACATGGTGACCTGCCTTGGTATTTCGTTCACCTGGAAGGGTAAATCATTCACCAATCACCGACTGCGGCTTCGTACGATGCTAGATAAAACAACCAAAGCGTTCCAGAGGCTAAATCAGCGTCTCTATCTTCTGTGACGACATCTGATCCCCAAGATGAATCACTTGCTAGTTTTGAGCTTAGTCCACCGAAACAAGCGCACAACTACAGACTATACAGTTCATCAGTTTGTTCGGCAGTGGTTCCGAACTCTCAAAGAACCAGCTACAGTCACATCCCTCTTCGCCTGAACGTTGTAGGCATTCCCAGTTTGTCCACCACTATCCCTATCTCGTGCAAGTCATTAATGGAGAAACCGTTATCCAGTCAGTATCCAGTTCTGAAGAACGTGGTCAAAGATGATTCGCTTGGCTCTATCATGGGAGACGTCAATGTCTCTACACTATTTCAGAGAGTGGTAGTGACAAACAAGGAGGCCCACACGGCGTGGATGGATAAGTTCCATCATCCTCTAGACGGTCGTGATCTTTGGGAAGAGTCTTGCTGTTCACCCTCCAATCGTTGATTGTTGAATTCACATCGCATTACCCTCAGGATCTTGCTTCGTACCATACTGCTTCGATGCGGATTTATCGAGGTGGCCGAAGTGACCACTCAGTGCTCTGTTGTGGCAACTGCGGTCAACCAGAAGGTCTAACCCACATACTCCAATCGTGCTGGATCACTCACAATGTGTGTTGTGTTTGGCTCAGCTGCGTCACTAAGAGCCTGGCGAAAAAGTTGCGCAATCGGAGCTATGCAGTCTTCGAGGAGCTACAAGCTCAAACGGCGTCTGGAAATTAAATTGCGTAATCTCTGTCGATCAGTGAAAATTGAAGTCGATGAACGCACACAGGCCGCATAGGTACTGGCTGCTCAAAACCCACAAACTCAATGACTCACTTCGGTCCATTATGTCCACATGTAACGCACCGCAGCATAAATTAACCCGCTGGCTAATTGATTTGCTTGAATCAATCAGAAAACAACTCAGCAAGTACCCTCAGAAGAACAGTTTCGTAATTGTTGACTGTATAGGTCGTTTAAATGCCCGAGATGAACTGATGTGTTTGATTGGTTTGATGTCCTTGTGTACCAACGTTTTTCTTCATAAAACACTTGATGGAATTTGCGAATTTATTTTAAGCAACAATACTTTCTTTCCCACCTCGGTTGTCGAACTGGGGTCACTACTACTTTTGTGTTTACCTTATATAAGGTTTAATTTCCAGATGTATAGTTCACGATAAGTGAACGGCGTTGCAATGAGCGGTCCGCTTCATCCACTTCTAGTGAGTTTCTTCATGAGTGAAATAGAATCCATATTATACGAAAGCCTGTCAAAACCGGTGTTGTACAGACACCAGGTAGATGATATTCTAGCCATCTCTGGGAGCTCAAGTAACTCAATTTTGTTATCTTCGAAGTTGAAAGAGGCTCATCCGAACTTAAAGCTAACGAGGGAGGACGAATTGAATGACTGTCTTCCGTACCTAGACATTCTAATCACCTGAAGATTAGATAGCACGGTAGGGAGATCTATCTACAGAAAGCCTACTTGGACAGGACGGTATATGCATTTCGAAAGCTTGTTTCTGCTACAGTATAAGAGAAGCCCAGACAGGACGCTTTTCCTCAGAACCCAAAGGGTTTTTACAAAAGACAGCCTACAGCTAGAGTTAGGCTTACTGACAGACACTCTGCGGTTCAACGGGTTCCCCGTGAGATTTATTAAAAAGTACGGCAAACCCGTCATCTCAACTGGGGAAGTGACGACAGTACCAAAAAGGACAGTGTATTTAGAACTCCTGTTTCTAGGGGACAGCTGGTCAACAATGACGAGGAAGCGTCTAACAGCTACTGTATCCAGGACTTATAACGCTGCAAAGCTGTGCATAATGCAAAGAACGAGAACTCTACCAGTCTCTCCGGTTACGGAAAAACAGTCTACGTCTGTCACATCCCACTGCTTATACAACTATTTATGTTGCTGCAGTATGAACTACATAAGGAGGACAAACTGACAACTAGCTGTTCGTATCAAGCAGCATGTTCCCAAATGGTTGGAAACTCAGTTAGAAACGCCAGGCGCCTGTATAGATGCCGACGGACGGCACCCAGTAGCATTAGTTGCCAGGTACATAATCCGAACAGTATATGAAGTCGAAGTTCCTGACGCATTCTCGGTGATTCTTCGTAGTAATCGAAAACGCATACTCCAGTTTGTCGAGACTTTGACTAGCAAAAGTCGCAGTTCCTTCTGTGTGTTCAAAAACAATTTGTGTTAATGTTGCTGCTACCCTGGTGGTCGACATTTCCATAATTTTAAGTGTCTGTCTTCCTCTGTTCAATCCTTTCTCTTTGTTACCATGTCACACACGCAATCTTCATTTGATGACTGCAACTATCAACCTTTGCTACTCTCGTGGAAAGATTTGTCAACTGTTCAGTGTTGTCAATCGTGCGGCGTCTTACATTTGACAGGACCTGCTTTGAATACTCCCTGTTTCAAAATTCTTGTTGCCTAGGTTTTGGTATTACCGTTTGCCCTTCCTTTAAATGAAGTTTTGCAAATTTCTCTTCAGTTGAAAAAATAGTACTATCTATTTATGCACTAGTAATCTCACGTTCCAATATAAGCCCACACTCCCAATTCGAATGTCAGTTGAAGATTTTCAAAACACAATGCAAAATGATAAAGCAAACCATGCTTATGGAAGAATATTAAACGGAGTACTATTTTACCGAGGCACTTAACTATATTTGGGGTAGGCAGTCCCAACTGCGATAGCCATTTGATCAAAGTAACCACGGGTATAGAGCTCATTATTATGTGGATTCTACTGAATGAGTGAAATAATGGCGTAACCAAATCAGATGCACTGTTTGCACGGTAACTTTTTTCGGCAGACGGCTGATAAATGCCAGCCTTGCGTAACTGTATTGACTGGAGAACACCAAAACTCCGCAACAAAATCATATCCACCCAATAATTTAAAGCTAATCTTGCTGCAGCAATTTGTAGAGTGCTAAATGTTTATTCGTAACCAGCAGAAACCATCTTATGTCTTTCTGACGGCCTGTAGAATCGTGTTACTAGTTCTGATGATTGCCGGAGACAATTTTTTTAAATGAGGTGATGGCTCACGGTGGATGCCTGCATAAGTGCCATGAAAATGGCATTATGATAACAGCAGTGACCGAGTGGACTGAAATAGTCGATTTTGATTAATCATGAACGCATTCATCTTTGTTTCAAGTGGATTCGGACTCCCGTCTTATGATCACTTTAGTAGGAACGTGTGACCTTCGATCGTTTGGATTACCTTAAGGCGTGGAGATCGCACTTAAGTGACCTTCAAAATAAGTGTGTTTTAGCTTGAGGGCCGCTGGGAGTTCATATATGGTGGATTGATAAGTATCCCGAAACAGGGATGAATATATCAGTTATTCATTGCGGTGATCAAAATACAGAAAGTCAGAAAATCAAATTATTTAACCGAGTTGATTAATTGGAGTGTATGCCTAGAAGAACGGAGTCTTCTAATACGACAATACCCCAGTAAAAGTCTCTCAAGTCACATGCGCTTTACAGAAAAAATGTGGAAGGCTGGCTCGTCTGTAATCTTGGTCAAAAACCCGATCGAGAATCTACCGGAGAGATGTGCTCGGTGAGTACGCAAAAATATCAGAAGGTAAAGCTGAATGTGAGAGACGACGAGTACTATAAGGAGACGATGTAATATTCTGAGTCCAACCCGTCATAAGTGAAATGTTGAAACGGTGCACTGTGATTCGGAAAAAAAGACTGAAGAAACACATTTTATTAGCCTCGTCTGAAAGACTGTGTCCACAAATGATCTCATTAGTACATCGAAATCAATTATGTGACGTAGACATCAATTTTTTAAGAACGAAGGAGTGTCAACGACAGCTAGGGCAATATGGCGCATGATGTCTCCGGTTAATTAGATGGCGAAAATGAGCACTATGGAGAACTGCAATAGAAATATCTATATACGTTGATCGGTATAATGGTTTTGTGGCGAGGTGTCTTTAGGTGGAGGGTGACTGAGGGCTGACAGCTATTCGCGAATAAAGTCCGGTATAAGGAATAAATATATATCTTAAATATAGTTGATGAAACGTAGTTCAACAGTAAAAATGACTTGTCGTGAATTGTCTTTTTGGTGTGATAGACTGCGTTGCATAATTTCAAGTTCTGTCAAATCCCGCACAAATGGTCACCCTCACGTCTGTATCAAAGTGACTATTCAACGAGAACGGCTGCTTTGGAAAGACAAACAGTATTGGCAAAATGTGGCTACCCAACGCAATT
The DNA here is from genome assembly GCA_013368495.1 of Paragonimus heterotremus. NCBI lineage: Eukaryota > Metazoa > Platyhelminthes > Trematoda > Plagiorchiida > Troglotrematidae > Paragonimus > Paragonimus heterotremus. The sequence continues at coordinate 52,966 of LUCH01002159.1, read as the reverse complement.
ATAGACGCTAACGCCGTCCAGATGTATGAATGCCTGTACCGCATAGGAGGGTTAAAAGTGCACCGGGGCAGTAAGACAGTCATTAGAGAAAACTGACAGAACAAAACGGTAGGGCAGCTGAACTGTGCTTATCCGAGTGCGCCGGCCCGGCACTTGTGGTTAACGCCACTAGTTTTCAGTACCGGTAACGATACTAATCGTCGCTGTCACTATATAGCATAATTTTTGCATTCATATACAGTGTAACTTCATACTTTCAGGATTTTTCAGCGCTAAAAGCAGATTTTCAGGATTTTTTCACATTTTTAAAGTCTGTGCATACCCTGTGTAGACTACGTGTTTTGGATGTTCATCTGAAGAGGATCAGGATAGCTTAGTGTACTTTTCATCACTGCAGTGTACTTCACATGAGTCGATACACTTAGCAGCGGAGCAACCAAAACAAACTTAACCAAGAGTGGGCTGTGATGGATATCATTAATAACATGAGAGTTAACCTAAATTCGAAGGTAAAACAGATTGCCTGTACAGAATTTATTGCTATGGGATCGCCCGTACATTCTCGATCACCAAGATAAAGATCAAGGAATATAAAGAGTCGAACACTTGTGGAAAGGACTAGCCAACTGACTGGTGTCAATGTAAAGCCCTTCGATGGAAAGCGCAAGAATAACATAAACTATGCACTTCGAGCTTTTGTGAGGTAGGTGAAGTTCGAAAGTGAACACTTGGCGCATAGATTCTTAAGCGATAAGTCAAGTTTAAAACAGTTACATCCCTTCAGTAATTAAAAAAAAACGGTTAGAAAACGAACACTGGTAGATGCTAGCATTTCGTATTGGCTCGTCAGTACCAAATAACCCCTAGCACGGGAAACCTCAGGTTCACAAATAATTGTTTTTGTACACACAACACAGGTTTGAATCGGTTTATCACGACGGCTTCAGCTAAATTTTAGGAACCTTAGTTTTTGGTGGCTCATTATGATGGTGAAGGCTACGGTCAAGTCCACGTTGTGACCAGTTGACAGGATGTCGTCCGATCGACGAAGCTAGGGGCTTACGATTCTCTGTGACTACAGTGTCAGGTTTTGAGGCTTGTTTGTGGACCCAGTTGGGTACATGTTTCTTCATCCTTGAGATCATTGAGGTTGCCATGGTCCTAAGTCGTAGTGAGTGTCATTTAGATCACACGATTGGAAGTTTTTGTTATTACTGATGAGTTTTGTTGAATATTGTTATTGTTGATTTCTTTGTTTATACCCCCCAAAGTACTGTAGACGTTAAATTGAAAGTTTCCCGTGCTAGTGGATATTTGGTACTGACGAGCCAATACTAAATGCTAGCATCTACCAGTATTCCTCTTCTAACTGTTTTTTTCAGATGAGTCAATTTGTTAAGTTTTCAACCCACTCGTGATGAATAAAACAGTTCGTCATCATTGTTATTATTATTGGGGCGACGATGATGTTTGCGGCGATGACGACGGTGAAAATAATAACGGCCATGTCTTCTTATTAGTTCCGATGGACCCTATGATCCTTTCCGAGTAAGTCTAGATGCTCACGCCTCAACTTCCAGAGCTTTTAAAATCCGATTAGAGTCAAATAACACAGCTACTTCACATGAATCGCGGTGATAGTTTCCGTAGCATCACAGTTAAACAGGCTTGAATATCAGTGAAAAACCCGGATGAGTTCTATCGAGGAAACTTACCATTCTATCGTCTCGGTTACTCAACAGTTAACTTACTACAGGTACAGTACTTCAAAGTAAGCTTTCACTGTGAGACGGCTGTCCAGAGAAAACTGGCAACCAGCTTTTGCAGTTGCATTTGAAATGAGTTATTCCAGTACAAAACATACATTAAATTGCGTTTCACGTACTTGTAATACAAGGCAATTATACATGCATCGACACTGTTGTTTTAAGATTTATGTACAACTCTGGAACCAAATACGTGTAATGACAATCAAATCCAAGTCAGCCATCGCTTCGAGCATCACTTTCCTAGAATAACTTAGGATGAAGATCATTAAGTTTGTGGATTTCAGCACACACTACTGAACAACTTTATTTAGAAGAAACTACCACTGACAATTACTGTCTCATAATTTTCTTATGCACTTCAGGTATGGTATCCGTTGGCAGTGATTACCAACATACTGGAGACGGCAGGACAATTTTAGCTCTGAAAGGAGATGCAGTAACAAGCTATGTAAAAGTTGCATCTGGAAGTAAGCTTTTCATGAAACACGGTTGATTCAACCTAACTCGTTTAACAAAACTAGTAATAACTAACAAAGACTAATCCTCTATGGTTTTGTGATACCTTCCGTTGATGTTCCGTATAAAGGAGAGGTATCATTCATAGTGAACCGTAAACTAAAAGGTCTTTTTTGAACTAACATGATAAAAATTTATTTGTTATGAAACGTACACCATAGTAAAAAAACACTTCACTGCGCTCCGTTGAGAAGTGTGAAGTCTAATCACTTAGTAGAAACTGTTTGTTACGGACTCTGGCGTCAAGGTCTATCTGACTATTTCAGTACGTTCTTGTATGCCAGTGAGAACAATCTACATATTTTGCTTCCAAACGCTTTAAAGTACAGCGCATAGTATAATATGCGACACTTGAAAGGAACAGAGTACTTTTGTCGAAATGCCCATATTCGCTTCTTTGTCTTTGATGAATAATATGGATGACTTTATAGACGTTCAGAATAATTAAGGTCACGGAATAGGTCAGAGATAAATGTTCACAGTTTCTAGCTCAGATACTTCATCTGAAGTTGGGGTAATGTAGAAAATGGGGTTGCGCGTAACCCAATAACATATATCTGACAGCACGTGAATGACTCATTTAATACCCCCAGACTACACTGGTTAAAGTGACAAGAAAATTCCAATGAAATATTTTGAACGTTCACCGGAGTACACAGAACGTGCAAACAGAGGTATCAAAAACAGATTCGTACGTGTAACCTGTACACCACTCCTACCTGACAACTTCTGCACTGCCACTGACTTTACAGTCAGCCACTTTCAGAAGGAAGAATTAGACTCGAGTTTAGCTTTAGTTAGAACTCGTCAGTAGGGTATATCCTCATAGAGGACGGGATTTTAATTCCGGCCAGTAACTAACCATACTAACTACCGAACCACTAACCTCACGATAGGCGCGACCAAATTAATATACGCAAAAGTTCAGCCAAACTCGCCTGCGATTAATGATAGAATTGCCAGACAGCCTCAAGAGAATATATAATATCTACCATTTAACTTCTTTCGATTACCCACAATCAGCACTTTGCTTCAGACTAAGTCCACAAAAATCCCTAAATGGGTTGAGCGTTATTTCGCATACTCTCAAGTATTAATAGATTTTGTTTAATACGGTTTGGACATCACTCACACTTGCCCATAGCTTTCACGTTCTCTCAAACTTTACAACCAGTTTCTTTCAAAAAGATGCGTTGCATTTGGATGTGAATTCTTCTAAGCACTCAAACACTAACAGACTAAGCTTTGAAATTTGAAGTAAATTACCACAACAACTTTAACCTGCCCTTACCTACTAAGGCTACCGCGAAAATTTCCAGAGCACGCTTCACTGCACGCACTAAGGTGCGCAATATCACATCCGGTGCTTGCAAAGAAACGCTGAAATTACTCTCTCGCATTTCAAGTATTGTACAGATTTTAATACCCTGTTATTCACATGTCCTGAAGTGTAACCAGAAGATCACTTGTGGTTAAACGGGCTACATGAAGGTGAGCGACGCTTAGAGGGTGATATCGACTCAATAGGGTAGAAGGAGGTGACGTGAACCTTACAGTGTTTATGAGGTGGATCCTCATTGTGTGTGACATACAAACAGCCGTAGATCTGACGCAGGGAGGCTGAACAAACAAGGACGTGAGAGAATCGCTCTGGCGTTTAGTTATCACTCGGAAGGAACAGTCTCAGACGACAGAGGCAAGAATCGAGGAAAGAACTCCAGGAACTCAAAATCTGCCAGCATCAAGAGTTCAAGAATCATGTGCAGATCGCCTTAATTGAGCGATTCACTGGCAAAGCTCAGGTGTAGCACGTATATCCATATCAGCTAGTTAAATGGGGCTTGGTGCTTAGCACTTGTTGACCCTAACAACTGAAAGAGGTAAAGGTGGGACGAAACTCACAGGTGGATTCATGCAACTGAGCATGGTAAGTACCTTATGGATTAGCCTAAACCTGAAATTAAATTTTGACCCTATCATAGAAAGCTTTTCAAAGTGGCCTGAATAGATGTGTTGTCGTTTGCCAGCCAGTTCACTTTACGATGATCAGTCGCTAAGTGTAGTGGCAGATGAGAGAAATCCGTTGCACAAACTGTCGCCTAGATGAGAGTGAGCTAGCCCCTTCTGTTCCAAGATAAATTAGGCCGAACCGGGTTAGTTGGACAGTGCGATTACAATCACACGAAAGCAGCTACAGACTTCAACCCTAGTCCTATAGACTAAAGCGGTATCACATCATTAACCGTTTACCTATATATAAAGCGCCTCCTTGAGGTCACACTTAATCGTGCTGAACGCCACATTGGGTGGGCTAATCGGCTGCTGATCACGTGGATTGGTGAACGCATCCCATAATTGTTGTGTGCAGCACTGGAGATCGTCAACGTGGCTATTTATAAATAACTTCCCCAAACACCACGCGCCCTTTGGGGACCGGCGACAGAGAAGCCCACCTGAAGCTTTTGGTTTGTGATTGAGAATCGCATCTGGCTGCTACCGTTAATTCCCCGAGGCGCTAGCAGTTAAGGACATTTGGTCACTTCTGTGCTGATAACCAATTTCTGTTAACACTTCGGCCGCCCTGGTGCATATATAGCCTGATCCCAAATGAACATAATTGGCTAGTCATCATCATGCCTGCCACTTAACTTTACTATGCAGTGTTGCTGCACAATGTTTAAACTTGTATAGTTCTCTCTAAGTTCTGTCTACCAGTTAGTCTGTGTTGCTTGCTTACTCATAACCAAGTTGTGCGCATGTACGTTGGTTCGCACGAAACGTTAAGCTGCTTTGTCTGTTTCTGGTTTCATCACAACAGAAAGTTTGGAGACTAATTAACGTCAGCCTACAACAACCAGCATGAGCCTTACGAAATAGAAGTCACGTAAAAAGTTCGGAGTGACGAAAGAGGAGAGATTTCGAATATTATTTAGTTAACAATACCGTTTGCTATTTTTACACTATTAGGCTTCTCGTGTAGCTTTTTTAATCGTCAGGTGAAAATGGAAATGTGTGTTCTCCATTTTTGGAAACTCGGTTGTTATGATGTTGCTGTTGTTATGGTGTTACAATCTTAATGGACGTTTGTAATCGTGAAACTTCCCTATTTGAACCATGCTGTACAACAAAGTGAAAAAATATATGTATTAAAATCACCGCAAATAATTAAGTCAATGGTTAGCATGAGTTAACTGCAAACTCCAGCTTGTGTCCAACGTATACACCTTCTCTTTCAGTTGACTACTTCGTAGTGGAATGGCCTGCCTTACACATAACCGGTAAGCGCTGCTATTTCAAACGACAATTTGGCCACTTGTTTAACTTTAATGGTATGAATTTGCCCATCAAAGTAACTGTACGGAATTGACTGTTGAAGTACAAATATTTTCGAACAAATTGTTTCTAGCACAGATGAGCTTTACTTTATTTTCGCCATATAATAAATGGATCAATTCCTGTCTGGCTGTAACGGGTAGTAGCTGGTGGTTACAGGGGATTAGTTAGTTTGGTCGTAAGCAAAACGCAAGCAGTAAGACAATGCTGAACGAAATTCAAACTGTTTATGTTCATGCAGCATTACGGAAGAGGCAAAACAATGAATTATTATTTCTGTGAGAAGGACCTATAAGTTGAAGAATGTGTGGCATCACACCGCAAGTATTTGAGCCAACAATTAGTAGACGGCATTGGTATCAAGCTATGCACTCGAACGGCCATGATCTCGTTTAGATCTAATGATCCGGCTAGCACATAGGTGATGGGATTACTTAACGTGTTAAAAATTAACTGTTATTTGCTGCATAAGATATTTTGTTCTATCTAATTTAATTTGAATTTCCGGTGATCAGGGATGATAACCGCTGATGTTTTGTGCGCACTTTTTCCAAACGGAACGGTACAAATATACTTCAAAGACGTGAGTCTTAATGAAAGTGGTTTTATATTCAGTATTACATCACTGTCTGAGTGTTTTTTGTTGGTTAGTATCTGACAAATGATTAGTTTCTTGAGTTACTTAATTGGCCAGACTTTGTTGAAAGGTATGCCAAACTGGTAGTCTCTGTTACGTAAAACCTCGCGTTTAACCATCAAGTTAACTTATTGTTTATTATGACCGACTAATAGACCATCCAATGACTTGCGGATCCACAGTTCTCTTGCATACGCAGTCACATTCCCAGTGACTGCCAGCCAAAAGTAGCAGTTTTTATTTTTGTGACTTAAGCATTTTAGGTTTTTAAAGTTTCTGCCAATGATCATCACCAACCAAGTTAACACAGAACGAGTAGATATGGTAAGGCTGAGCTCCGACTTATGCGGGTTAGTGTCGATTGCTTTCGCTGTTCTAGGAAGTGCAGTTTCTGTGATAGCACAACCGGCTAATTGACGACTGATAGGCATCCAGCCGAAGTATTCGAAGTAAACGATACTGAGAAGTAGGAGCACCTGTATAAACGTGCGGTAAGTGTTCGGTGAGGGCAACATATGTATGCAGTGTGTGATACGTGCAGGACAGGTGGTGATAACTGCTGATAGCCACTTTTCGTCCAACTAAATAGGTGACGAGATACGTATCCTAGCTATTCGATGTGAAGTTAAATTAGACTGAACATATACATAGCTTCTCATACTAGCCATTCAACCGTATATAACAAAAAGAATATCTGTGGTTCCCGATCAGAAATACCATCATTTGTCATGCATTGTTGAACAATGAACTATTTTTAGTTGTATACTTTCCATCATCCGATAGAATCATCGAAGAATTTTACAGTATATATTTTCGGTGTATACCAACATGAGAAACAGCTGAGTCCTCATAATCCGTTCAGATACGCTCATGAGTATCACACGGCCGAATAAGCCTCCAACGGCTAGATGTGATTCACAGGAAGGTTACAGACTGAGTAAGGCTGAGTAAGATTGAGTGCCGGCGTACACATAAATTTGTGTTGGACGGCTTAGAAGAAAATGAGAACTCGGTAGTTGGTTCTAATTTCAAATGGTCAGCAACAGTAAAATGATAAATGGAAAGGAACTTGAGTGAAAGTGAACGGAAGTATCGTAGAACTGGCGAGATGGAGGATCGCTTCCCTTAACAAAAGATAATACGGTGTATGCTTTTGGGTTTTTTGGAGATTGCTGCCCAAGAGAAACCTCTTGAACAATTCACATACTGGTTCTGACAACTCGCAAACACAACCTTTTGGTAATGGAGGGAAATTGAAATCTACACCTAAGGACACTTAAGAACATTAGTAGCCTTTAGATAACCATGTGTGGTGCAAAGACACATGTAATAAAGAAGTCTAGGTTGCCGATACTGTACGAGGTGTCACTATGGAGTTTGTGGATCTAACCTAGCAGTGAGAACGTCGACGGCATTCTTGTTTGAGGTGGCCGTCCAACTTGTGTGACAGAAATGAGATGTAACAAATGACCTTTATTGTTAAAAGTTGCCGTGTCATAGGCTAGTTTTGGAAGGAGGCTAAAAGTTCTTGTTCGATTTGGCTGATATTAACTTCTATCTTTCCCACTGTTCTTTCATCGGGTCCTGTCAATGTTCTCCAGCCGATACAGACACCACACTGACCAGTTCACCGCCAGTAAACCCCTTGTTGAGCACCACAGTGAGTTCCTCCGGATTGGCAACCTACTCGGAACGTATCTGTTGACAGCTCCACTTATCCTGTCTGTACTGAACCGTTTAAGACTGCTGAGTGAGAGATGACCTTTAACATCAGGCCAACGGATATGATGAGAACCCCGGATCAATGCTATCTTGTGAGCTTCTTAAAAACACTCACAAAGTTTCGAATGACAGAGACTAGCTAGACGTCATTCATCAGTCCAAATATGATGAGGCCGTGGTCATTAGAAATAACAAGGGCATTGAGCAGTACATCACTAGGTACGTTTATTCACTGGCCAAAATCTAATCTGGTTCGAAGGATTTCTAACAGACTCTCCAACACGTGAATCCCTTGACATTTTCCGTTAAGTGAGCATTTAGGTTTGTACCGTAAGACTTAAAAGTATACGACATAAGCTGAGCCCAAAAAATGTAGTAAAGTATTTAAGGTCAGTCAGGAGTAGGGACGGAAGGAATCCTGAAAGTATAAGCCTGCTTGTGACACAGTTATGTAGGTGGTCACTGGCCAAGGAGGTCATCTGGGGTTGTTCTGTCACACCAGTAAGATAAATGGATGGATGACTAAAATAATATGCGGTTTCACGCAAACTTAGAAGAGCTGGGTCACGCACTGCAAACGTCTTGAGCCGGCCGTCAACATAAAGGGTCACATCCTTGCCTTTCGCAAACTGGCAACCACGATGAAACAGACATTCCTTCGGAATCTTCCACATATCAGGCTTCTTTTACACCGGCAATGGACGGTCTTGTTGCAACATTTGCTTTACAACAGGGCAGCCGCGTTGGTATGTACTCATCATTATCATCATCATCATAACAGCCATGAGCCTGACCAAAAAGCACTATGGCTCGGGCCGCCGCTCACCTCAACAGTGACGTGGAATATCCTAGAAGAAAACGTTACTAAGAAGTTTAATAATTATTAAAAGAAGACTGAGTCGAATAACTAGAAATAGTATGGATACAGATACACCATTGATTTTGACACACCGTCATCTCCGATACCGTTTCTAACCAGCGGTTTGAGTGATCACGAGGACCCCATCCAGACAGGCGACACTTACCCACTCTGCTCAGTAGAGCAGCCAAGGTCTTCATATTTTCTGACCGCGCTGTTGCTTGACCATCGCGCGGTTTTAACCAACTGTTGGTGGTCTCAGCATATAATGCCCGGTACGGTAAACGATCAGATGACATACGGAGTACGTGACTCAACCATCGCAAGCTGTGCAACGTGATTAATTGACCAATTGATCACACATCCCGAGCGTTCCGAAATACGCACCGGCACACGGCCACATTGCCCATGCGATCAGTCCACTTAATCTGGACCAACTGGCGGAGACAACGATGGTCAAGCACGACAAGCCTGTTGATATCTTCCTTGTGAACAGGCCACACTCCCGAACCATAAAGCAAAATGGAACTCACAAAGGCATTATACACCCTCCATTTCAGCGACAACCGAACGTCTTTTCGACGTCACAGATGACGCAGTTTGGCAAAGGTAAGTCGTGCCTTCGCAATCCTCGCTGATATCTCATCAACAA
>LUCH01002159.1:23358-39657 GCA_013368495.1 Paragonimus heterotremus | reverse complement strand
ATACTACTCATGAGTAGTATACTACTCACACCGAAACTGCCTGTCATACAACAAGGGTACCGGACTAGTTGTCGACTGGGCATATTTAAGCGACGTGTTTACACCTACTACTTGGGCGGGGTTGAAGATAGTCTGAAGCTAGCAGATAAAAACTGTCACTGACATATGCCAAATAATGAATTAGCAAGACCATCAGTATTATCGACAGAAGGAAAGTTGCGAAGGGCAATATATTTGTCTTTTATTTTGAGTTATGAGGTCATAACGACCCAACAGGGCTTTAGAGATCTTATTATTATCAGAAGTGATTCTGGTTGAATCGTTTGACTTGTCATCAGTCGCTTACTGTAAAACTATGTTTTGGTTAATCTCACTGCGTCTGAAGGCTTTATAGAGCGGCCTTAGACAGTTGTGTTTTGAGTCGAAACTCTGACGGAGTCGCCGTGAGGGCCTAATGGAAATGCTGAGAAACTCAAACGTTTTAGCGCGCTCATTAAGAAGAATTCAGAGGCACAACTCCCTTGTCGATGGCTCTTCTGACTCGCCCTCAGATCAAGCTCCTGGAAGGGAAAAAAACCCGATGATGTTACAAGTTCCGGCGAGGCTCATTGATTACAGGAGATACTGAAGTTTAAACAGCGATACCAGCACTGACGTACGTGAGCTTCAAAATTGTGTTCCAATAGAGACAATATCATCATCACACCAGTCGGTGTGACAGTCATTTTTCATACGGTGTTTAAATGAGATAAAAAATTTCTCTGGTGTTAAGCTAGAATACCTGAAAACTCAGAATATTGCCTAGATATTTTGGTATCCTGGCACAATTTAGTACTATAGAACTGCTTTTCCTGGATTCGAAGTGAAATATTTCTTGCACAAAAACGTTGCACTTAGATTCGGAATTTATCACGTATGCCACGCGTGCCTAATCACCTTATTTCGATTTACGATCTAGGTGGTCCATATAAAATCTGCAGTTACTTTCATTTAGTGGCGACGTGTATGCCTTCCGTCCACGGTGGGCAATTAATATCGGAAACATTGAACCATGAAATGAAAAATTCCTCGGTTTTGTCCTCTTATCAACAGTTGGCCTGTGCCTTCAACAAAATGTTTCGCTTAGTTCACAAAGACTCCAAACGTGTGACGAAACTCGACAGACAAACTGTTGGGGCGTTCATTTCTTAACGTCCTTGAGAAGAAAGACGATTGACTTTGTCCTAGTTAGCGGACTTGCTCAGAGCGGCCGAGAGGTTACCTTGGCTAGTTTTTATCCGTCCGACGTTTTATTCCAATGTGCCCATTATTGACACTAACTATTTTTTCCGGTAAATGTCCTTCTCTTTTATGGCTCGGGAGTGTTCCTGTATCATATAAGTACTTTGTATTTGTCGCCTTTGTCGCACACGTTTTGGGGCGGAACAAAGCTCTTATTTTTGTACGCCTCTTTTGGCTTGTTTTGGGAGCGAATATGGGGACAGTCGCAGTACTATTCGGGACCAAGATCTTCGTGTTAATTAGTATCGGGAGGAGAATCCGAATTCTTCCAAGCGCATTACGATAGCAAGGACGGACCAGCGTATCGTTTAGGAGGGTTTACAACACAAACATTCTTTAAATTGGAGTTTGTAAGTAAGAGGGTATTGACTGACCGTAAACATCAGTGCGTGGCAATGAAATGCCTGGAAATTGAGAAAGATTACGAGCTCGACAACGGGCTAAAGAGCTAACTAAGAAAAACATCATCTGCTTACAATGACCGTACAGTTATGACTCGCTTTCTGGGAATCAATCTCAACACTCATTGTTCTAGCCAATGAGGACAGCATGGTTACGCTTTATGACATTTTCACCATCACTTGAGCTGAACTCAGCTGAGCCTTATCCACTGATTAGTTCAACCAGGATAGTGTCCGAGTGGTTTCGCGTTCATTTTATGTCAGTTTATTGGAACAACCTCAACAGTACTTCAAAATACACCTGTGCCGAACAGACTTACAAGCACTGGTTCCCACTGATAAACTTGAAAAAGGCCAATAATAGCGTGTAAGATGTCTTGCGCATTGACATTTCGTTCGCATCTCATCGGTTACTTTTGCGAAATTGATATACAAATTATATAGCGAGGGGGAAAGCAGCTAGGCAAAATCGATCTAGTCATGAGACAGTCAATCAGGTGACCAAAGCGGAAGCAGTAAGATGCAACTGAAGTGTAGTGATTATCAAGAGCATGAATAAAATTGCTGTGGGTCAAATGGGTAATAGGAGTCCAAAGAGAGAGAGATGGTTCGAAACAAAACAAAAATCCATACAGATCAAGTGGAATTGGTGAGATAGGGTTAGAAAATCTATACGGATCAAACAGAATTGAACAATGGTTAGATGGTATGAAGAAGAATACACGGGTCTAAAAGGTTTGGGTTTAAAAAAGAAAAGTACGAAGGTAAAATGGAATCAAAGAGTATTAGTTGCATTTTTACCAGCATAGCGCAAGACTAGTCACCAAATGTTTCTGGGCGCATAAAGTGGGATTCAGCCGATGTATTGAGACAGCTTCCGCAAAAAGTGTTCTACCCTACAACCTACGCGCGTTATACCCATTACTGTCCCCCGCAAACCTGTTTATTTAACCTTGCCTTTCAAAGGTGATAATGTTTCAGTCCTCATAAAACGTCGTTTAGATGCAGCGCTCAAACGCACCTACAACGCCGCCCGACTCGTCTACGTGGATGAAACTACCCGTGTTCCAACTACACCCAGAAAGGATGTGATGCCCCTTTCCGCCCAACCCAACATTGTATACACGTTCGATTGTGTCTGTGGAAGCAGATACGTCGGCAGAACTAGGAGGCACCTTGGCACACGCATCAGCGAACACATACCGAAATGACTTTTGAATTCGGGAGTCGGTTGTGCCGTCAGTGCCATTACAAAGCACCTTTTACAGACCGGACATTCAGTGGACCCAAAGACTGCCTTTAGAGTGTTCTTCAGACCGAAACTTAAACAGGCTCTCAATATTGCGGAAGCTGTCTCAATACATCGGCTGAATCCCACTTTATGCGCCCAGAAACATTTGGTGACTAGTCTTGCGCTATGCTGGTAAAAATGCAACTAATACTCTTTGATTCCATTTTACCTTCGTACTTTTCTTTTTTAAACCCAAACCTTTTAGACCCGTGTATTCTTCTTCATACCATCTAACCATTGTTCAATTCTGTTTGATCCGTATAGATTTTCTAACCCTATCTCACCAATTCCACTTGATCTGTATGGATTTTTGTTTTGTTTCGAACCATCTCTCTCTCTTTGGACTCCTATTACCCATTTGACCCACAGCAATTTTATTCATGCTCTTGATAATCACTACACTTCAGTTGCATCTTACTGCTTCCGCTTTGGTCACCTGATTGACTGTCTCATGACTAGATCGATTTTGCCTAGCTGCTTTCCCCCTCGCTATATAATTTGTATGTCAATTTCGCAAAAGTAACCGATGAGATGCGAACGAAATGTCAATGTGCAAGACATCTTACACGCTATTATTGGCCTTTTTCAAGTTTATCAGTGGGAACCAGTGTTTCAAACTATTACAGGTTTTATTGCCAACGACATGTTTCCAATTTTGCCAAATAGTTCCTTTTGCTTCACACATTACATATATTGTACTGGTCATCCTGTAATCCTGACCTAACCCAAAATAATACTGTCTGGGTATTAATTGTACACCAGGTATATAAAAATGCTGGGATGCGGGTCTCTATAACTGAGTTGAAAGTCACTTTACTTCAAGGATAATATAACCTGGACTCAATTGTGTTCGAGTTCCCTGTCAAGAGCATGCAAAAGCGTTGTACAAAGATTCTCCATAAATTTATTTCCTGATAGTTACTACCGAAGAAAAACCTTTCAAGATAAACCTATAGCTTTCTTTCGCTTACTTTTTGGTCTTCATGAATATTCCAAAAATACAAACAGTCCTGTTGCACTTTAGGTACCGGCATTTTGACTCCAAAATTAGGTACTTTGGGTTCATAAATAAAAGTAAAATTTCCGGGTGGAGTTATAATTTTGTCGCGGAGTATTGGTTAACCACTTTAAAAGTACAGTGAGTAGAATGAACAGAATTCGTGACTCGCATTGGAGACTCATTATTGGTCACACAAACCAATGTGAACGTGTACCCTTATTGTTGGAGAGCAGTTCGAGGACTATTACGCAATTATGTAACGGATCTGGCGCCCAGATCACGGGAGTTTTCGAGATCAGTTGGTTTGGTCTTTGGGCATGGCATCCGTTGGGTTTAACCTACCTCAAAACGGCCGCTGTCCGATGAAATAGTCTAGGTACCTCTTCACACAGCCGGTCTATTCAGTTACACAGGTTAAAGGTTAAACAGGCTGGTCCCATACACTCCTGTGATGTGGATATCAGATGGGTGTTATATTCCTGCTGTGCCTTGTGACTATTGACAGTGGCCAGTGAAAGACATCAATGTTACATTACTTATCATGTTGTTGGGTTATCTGATAAGTTGTAACTGTACTAACCTCAGGAATAGTTATTGTTCGGAACCAACTAACCGATTTTGCATGACTGAACAATGGTTCAACCAGGGAAAGTCGCTGGTTGGGGAATTACGTTAAACGTATTGCAAACTAGGCCAAATCACCAGCCAGGAGACGATAACGGAAAAGTGGACGGATGAGGGCCTATATAAACATGTTCAAATGTCAAGAGGTAGGAATCTGAGATGTCTTTCAGGTGACGTTCATTCTGATGTTGATAAGTTGGTATGGTCACACGATCTCAGGTATCACAATGACAAGTTAACTTATGTGCAGCATTTCATAGAATTACATTCATTTGGTCATAAGCCTGACTGTGTCTCGAGGCTCCGTTCCCCAAAATGCGCCATGGACTGACGCAAGAAAAAAATGCAAAAATTCTTAAAGAAATATTAAACAGATGAAATAGAAATGTCGTGGTTGCCGGCACGCTACTAGCTGGAACACACTGTCACCTCAGATGTTCCTAATTAGCGAGTTGAGCGATCATGAAGTTCTCAACCAGGTGGGCATCAGCTAACTTTTATCCTCAAAGAAATACTTAGGATCTGCATGCTATGTGACCAATTCGCAGTCTCATCAACTAATGCATGGTGTGGTAAACGCTCAAATGGCCTGTAGAGTACGCTGCCCAAACATAGCAGACTGTAAAACTTAATAATTTCACTAAGTAACTCTGAATCCCGAACTCTCCGAAATACGTGTTATGGAACTACCTGGCTGCTTTTGCGACCGTCCACTTGATGTGAACCAACTGGCGTAGACAACGGTGGACAAATACAGCAAGCCCGTTGAGATCATTCTGCGAACAGGCTGCTTTTTCGAACCATAGATCAAAACAGATATACGTATTGGGTACATTCCCGACTAACAAAAATAGGTAACAATTTCCATACAAGATAATCTATAACAGAATGACGCCTCCTATGACTAACTGTCACATGGCCAACTTATATTTGTGGTTGAGATATACATGGTGGTTTCCATGTGGTGCAATGCTTCTTCCTGTATTGAAATGCAGTATGTGAAATATGGAGACCGTAAAATACGCACATTTGCGGCGGTCTTTCATTATTGTCACTGCGTTGTGCCTGGACACAAAAACACAACACCTATCTGTTTCTCGTCGGCAGAAAGACCACCAAGTCGAGCATTTAGTTAACCGGCTAGCATGACGATGTTTGAGCGTCTAGTCTGCATCATAAGACCGACGGGAGACGTCGTAAAACACATTGTTGGTAGCATCCGAGCAACTGTCCGTTACAGGATGAGCAGATGTGGGGTCAAAAGACTAAACGAAGTACTGTGTCCGACAGCGCAAACATGTCTGTTCATTAAGATCCAATCGGACAGGGCTTACTTTGATTCGGAACTAGTTGGAATGAGGCAGACCAAACTCCAACAAGAATTCAGGGTCAGATTTGACGCCCTTCACAAGATATGAACTTCATTTTCGTTTGAATGTTATTCTTTGCAACCCTGCGTCACTCAAGATTACAATCTTATATAACTAGGGAAGCATATTTGCTGATCTTTCCAAGTTGGAGATTGGACAGAATATATGTGTCATTCATGGATAGATGACTGTCTTCTCTGCTGTCTCGTTCCTCTCTATCATATTTCATAGGTCATTCAAAACTGGCTAGGGTTTAAAAAATTTAGCAAGGACATCCGCTCGAAATATCTGTGGTCACCGATACAACAATTGGCGGTGAGTTACCTGATTTGTTTGACAGCACGAATCCCTGGTGACGTTATCCACAAACCAAGTCAATATTATGGCTCTGGAGCAATAGATTCAGTTCGCAACGTCACAGATGAAACTATTTAAGGCTATGATGAGTCATTTTAACCTGAAGTCCGAGGTGACGGTCACTCTTGTCATGTAAGTCAATCGGTCAGTCAACCTGATTCCATCCACACCATAAACAGAATTGCCAAGTTTGTATACGACCCCAGATTCGACGTTACATTCGAACCGTGGTAAGGGCGATGACAGGACGTATTCGTTGTCGAATTTCCCCCCTACAGTGAAGTTTATAGGGTCAGGTTTCTACTCTGGAAGTTGGACTACATATTAATAGGAAAAAAGAAACTGTTAACGGACATCTCTGCGGTTCAGTCGCCTATAACTAACCCATTGCAATAGTCTCTCAGCCTGAGAAAGAGCAGGGTGGATTTGGTTTGCCAGTACGGTCAACCATGAGTGCGAATGGCCAAGGCCCAGATCCAACATGTAGGATCAATTCAAATGCTTCGTCTTCATATGGGACTTCTGACCTCCCCGTGAAGCAGGCATCCACATCCTCTTACTCGGAAGAACTATGATAGGATCCTGATGTCAGTCTACGCACACTGATATCAGAATGACGACGTAAGCTGAATCACAACCACGACATTGGAACTGTAGAGCGTGGGCTTCCGTCGATGGCACGTAACACTGCGCATGTTGTCCATTCAATGCCATCGGTAACTAATCGTGGGCTTATTGATATAACATCAACAAACGGCCTACCGTCGACTGAAACTGCGACGATTTGCATTGTGTTCGCCACTGTCCGTTCAAGCAGCACATCTGCCAGAAGTGCAACTAAGTAATTAATCAAAGAGAACACGGAAAAGATCACCGTCGATCCGGCACACTATCTATATTCAGCAGACCAAACACAAGCCACATCAAGCGGCCAATCAAGAAAAGTTCTACGTAGTTGACAACAATTTTGTTCATGTTCAAGCCCGACATTGCCAGCCATTGAGAATTAGTCACCATTAGTATCAGTGGTGAGCTGACGCACTTGCACAGCTTTAGACTACACACTTCTCCCTTTGTGTACTTGGGATCATACCGGTGGTGCGGACGACAAAACTGACGACCCAGAAAGTATATGCTGACATCTTGTGTCTTACTGGCTAGTTTTGATTTGTCACTCCTGTCTAGTACACACTATTCGACAGGACGTGCTGCCTGACTAACCAATCAAACTTGGATCTATCCGGCCAATGGTTTTGGGCTGGTGGAGTGTTTTCTGGAAAAGCCGTGCCACGGTATCTACGTTGTTGACGTATGTTGATGACGTACCACTTCAAGCAACCATCTAATATGTCCATGCTCCATCCACCAGAATTTTGCAACAACTATCTAGAATAATCTTACCAGATCGTTGCCTAGGTTACGCGCTCAATCTTTTGACCCAAAACCGAGAAACAGGAGAGACGCTGCAACACCGTTAATTGGAAGGGCGCAGAGGCTCTAGACTTATAGGATGAAACGATTACAGTACATGGAAGCCAGACAGAGCGAATCAGATGGAACGGTCGTATATGGCAGTCATAGCGTCAGAACAAATCACGTTACGGGGGGTATCAGAAAACAACGTGAGAAAACAGCCCAGATAGCACACAAACGTTCGACAGCACGGCTGCAATCTGATTGACTGAGTGGAACCATACCGCCACCTACGACCATATCATACGAACTGGGCTGGCCGATCGACATAGCGTGATACGTCCTGGCTCTTTCGTTAGGAGATGCACCTCCTAACACATCTCGATCCAAGCACGACGAAACAAAGCCTTCCTCCGCTCGAGGCCAGATGGGAAACCTGTTTTACAGTTCAAACAACCGATTACTTGTGTATCACTGATCACCGCTGACAACAAATTTGATCCCTCCCAACAAGCCGAAATCCCTTAGCCAGTTAACTAGTCCGAGTGGATTACACTGATCGTTGTAAACAAAACGGGGTGCACATTTGTGCTGGTTTCTCCACAGGTCTGAATGTGTCGTTGAATTCTGTACCGTCTTGCCTTGCCGTGTCGTAATTCAGCTGGAGTTTCTAATATTTGGTCAAAATATTTGTTCAACACGCTGGTAGTCACCGACACAAAAGGATGCAATGAGATTCTCACTCCGGCTTAAATACGAAGTTCAGCTTCGGCGTCACCGGAGCCTTTGAAGGTGAGACGCTTGGATAACCAGTAGTTTAAAGGTGGGCTCAAGTGAACAACAGAGTCGTAGATTAGTATCTTCAAGGCACACTACACAGGATGTGGCAGAATTGAAAGAGTACTCACCAAACCAACGTGCTGACACGCTTGCCTCAGGATATGGATGTCAAAAGTGCTACTTTTCGCTTTCCTTTAAATACAGATGGCAGCAGCCACTGAAAGATGCAGAAAAAGAGAGAAAGTTAGAGGACAGAATAGAACGAAAATAATGAGAGTGTCGGGAGGATGGCGACCTCAAATATTTCTCGGTAGTCTATCCTAGATAAGAGGTTGGCTTTTGAGATTCCATCCTAAATCTTTGACTCAAAAATCGGCCGTACGAATCAACAGAAGGTGCAGTTGTCTTGGAGGACCCTGCCCCGAAACCAATGATACAGTTTAAGTGACTCGACAAGAGGGGTTTGTCTGATCCAGAGGTACAGTGAACAAAACATTGATGTCTGGACATTTCTGCGCGTAGTAGCTGTACTAAAAGCCGTACCAGGCTTTTGAATTATGCCGAAAGTTTTCAGACGGTATTGAATAGCACGTCATTGATCACTGAGTGCAGTTGTTGAGAGCACCGTTCTCAGCCTCCTATCTTCATTTGGAAGACCGTATAGTCGCAACTAAAAAAAGTTCTGCTGTATGATCACAAGATTATGTGTCACTGTTTAAGTATCTTTTATCAGTCAGTACAACCCTCAGGCTGTAACTGCTTTTCGTCCCAGTGCCTGAATTTGGCCTGTCTGACATGACTGTACTGCGAAATGTTATAGCCGTATTTAGCATGGTTCCCCGAATCGGTGCTGTGCATAAGCCTGACTGCCATGACAGTGTCGCAGAAATGGTTTATAATAAACAATATCTATTCAGCATTGAGTTGATCTTACTGCCCACGCGATGCATGCTGAATGAGAGAACAATGTCAGTATGCTTAGAAAGCTTATGGGATGGGATCTGGCTAAGGATATGTTCAGCAAGTGAGGCAACCAATGAATTATGCGAACATATCAGGTGGGAGTAACGACACATAGATATTAACGCTGCGCTGGTAGTATTGATATAAACTGTTTTGCTCCACCCATGAGGTATTATATATTTTGATGAGCAAGACCACAAAAACAAATGAAAGCGTTTCCTGTTGGCTCAAAAAATCTAGGAGGCGACTTGGCCATCTTTTACCTAGTTAGTAATTAATAGCCTTTGCTACTCTAGGCATGAAGCCAGACGTCGTTTACCAGTGTTTACATAGATTTATTTGGGTTCCATATGCATTACACTACACATCAATACGCATGGCCGTATGTATGACGCTGGGGTTTCGTACGTTTTATCTGAAACTGTCCTCTTCATGAGCTATCGCAAATTTGCATTGTAATTGCCGAGGCAGCTTCTTTAGTGAGTTTGGGCCCGTGGTTTTGATTCAACAGATTGTTGTTCGTAGCCCAGGTTACATCTCGACTGAGGTAGTTGGTCTCAGTAGAGAGTAACATGGATTTTCGTGAGAGTGCGAAAACCTTTCCAAGCGATCTCCACTTAGATGCCTAGGACTTAACGGGGCCGTAGTTACTCCTATCAAGACCGAATTAATGTAGACATCTAACTGCATTTGCAGTTGAGTAATGGAAAGACTGTAATTAAATCGAATGCGTTGTTAATTGCATCGACTAAAGATTATAAGGAATATTGAGGTACAAAAATGATAGCTTTCTTTAACAAATTTAAGATGTGCATCGTTACCGCTACAGCAGAAATGGAAGCTAGGAGCAATTAGGTAAACTTAATTCAAGCTTAATTGCTTAATACTAGGAAAATGGTTAGGGAATTATATAACTTAAATCCATGATCCACTAAGAGGTGCAAATGGTTTCGCGTTACACACTTTTATATATTCTTGGTTTCATCGTACTCACAAGGTGTCATCATCTACTGACCAAGTCCACTTACACTCCGGAATGAAAGATCACTACGAATATGTTACCACAGACAACAGTGAGTTCGAAAGAGAGAAATTTCAAATATTTGTAAAATAATCCGTTGGTAAATTACTAGTACTTGTCACAAATCATTAAGCTGTTTACAACGAGATTTCACTTTAAAAACTTACTTCAACTCTAAACACTGTACCTCGTGAATTTGTCAGGCATTTCAATGTATGCGATTCATATTCGTCATTGTAACTAATTTAGCTCCAAGTGTTACAGAACCTTCGGATCTGCTGCAACATCTTAATCTCGGTCATACTGTCAGCAATCAGCAAAGTTTCGTCGTCTTCAAAAGAGTATACGACCCTTGAGATTCCGATCAAGGATAGGATGCGCAACAATGTTCCTAGTATGAAACCATGTGGCCCAGCATTGCACACGTAGCATCAAGCAGAAAGTGCAGCGCTGACCTTGATAATGAGGTGACGATCTTTAAAATAGTCCGTGAGCCACATATATAAGAAATCGTCCATACCAGACTAACGGAATTTTATGCACAGGAGTGCATGATCAACTCTGTCAAATTACGTGAAAATGTTCAAGAAGAAAACATTAGTTAGACTGTCTTCATTAACTCCTAGCGCCCGTGCGGGCTGAACTACAACTATTTCGACAATACGTGGAAATTCCTTTCAACGCCTACGTTTAGTGCTAGGTTTTTAGGGTCATACAGACAGTTCCGTCTTTTTTCAACATCGTAATTGTAAGATGAATACACTCAGAACGTTTGATATACTTAAGGAAACAGGTGAAAATCGCTTATTGCAAGGTGGTTGATAATGTTTAGCGTTCTGCAAATGACACCGGATGTAGTTGGCAGATGGAAAGTAGCTTAAAACAGTTTCCCAGTTGCCTTATCAAATAACGGGAGGCAGGTGGTTTGGCTACTTGAAACATTTATGACTTTGATTTGAACGCAGTCGGCCGCTGGGTTTAGTTTAAGAGCCAACGTTTAGATGCAGCCCATAGGAGTCTCATCATTTTCAGAAGTGACACATGACAAGAAGAAATATCTTTGATTTTTTACTGCGTTTTGTGACATACAAATCTAAGAGCGTAACTGCTTTTGTGTGACTGCCCTCCTTTGACCTATCTGAAAGGGCTGAACCTAGAAAAACCGAAGATCTAGTCACCATAACACTCTGGATCAAAACAGCACACAAGCTTTGTTCCAACCTTGCGCGCGCATACACACATAGATTAACGGGTTCAGCCCTACTTGCATCTGGGGTTCACGCTGTGACCTCAGTTGATTCGTAATCTGTTCCAATTTGTTAGTAGCCGTTTTACACATGGCAAAACAAACGCACCACATATTCGCGTTCGAAAACTACCTAATGTGAGACTTGTATGCTGTATTTTGCCCATTTAGCTCGGTTGATGAGGATTCTCCAAGAGAGTCGAAATGTTGGAATTCTCTTAAATTTATTTGGTTGTAATCCAATGAACAATTTTTCGCATGAGTGATGTGTACGGTTCGGTTTACTATAATCCTATTATCATCCTCACGTTAGTAGAAGATTTTTGTTTGCTGGGTATAACAGTTTACACTGTGCCATACTTCTGACATACTCTCCTGGTATTTTTTGAGCTTCCTGAGTGAAGGTTTTAACACGGCCCTAATGCCGGTTCGTAATTACTGTCCTAGTGTGGCACCTAAAACATTATTTTTAGAGGCGTTAGAAGAATCACACAGTTGGGCTGATGAAATAAGGCAGGTAGACTGTTTCGACGTTCTTGAATTTGCTTACCTCCGTCGACAAAACATGATTTTTTCAGAAAAGACTGGTCGGGGCGCTCCAGATCCGTTCAGCTGTGCTCACAGCTTTAAATAACGTCACTTCTAGCTGTAAATCAAATGGCTCGAAATACCACTCACCTTCACTCCCTACTGATTGTCCTAGAGGTTTCGATTTCTCTAGCTCCTAGTGTGCGATAGAAGGTCCGAGTAATAAGTAACGGATTTTACCTATTGCACGTAAGCGTCTCCTGCTGAGTGAATCGCGCAACGATCGGAAGAAGGACGTTGGACCATAGTCTGAACAAGCATCAGACAACAAGAACATGTGTGTTCTGATTCAAAATGCAAGGGTAGTAGACGTAGCATGCGAACCGCCTGTCAAAAAAGTGACAACCAACCGTTTATCCGCGCAATGACTAGTTCATTCACATGTCATAACGTGTTGACTGACAGAGTGAAAAATTACGAATCCACACATTCGTCGTCTTCTGTACATATTCACTTATGTATCAGTGAGCATCTCAACGTACAGAATGCCATCTGTTGACCGCACGTTTATTCTGATAAGGGTTGATTATCATGACCCAGAAACTTAATTCACAAACAATGCCCGAGGTATCCGTTGGGACAGTACTGGAGGCCTCACCCTTTTGGATACACCTAGGATCGCGCGAGTTAGAGTGTGGATCATGAACCCTCTAGTCATAATGTTTTTTTCCCTCACAAACCTGATGAGGCCGACACCATGGGAATTTATACTCCATTTCTAGTCCACCTTATAGAGATGATTGGACCACGCGATTTAGTATAGTGAGGATTAGCGATCATGCTATACTACTCATACCACTGCCATTCAGTAGTGGGCGCCAGAACATAGATTTTGACATTGAAGTAATCGCAGGAAAAATACAAGAAGAAACATCGAAGTGCAGCATCGTATGAGGTGGTTTTCGGTACGTAATGGAACGTGAAGGAACTGAGCATTGACGTCTATGGCAACCGTGGCAGTCTGAGTCCAGTACCGTATGCAGATGTGTGTTTTGTTTGTTGTCCTGTTGAAACGCATAACTCACGTGTTGCTTTGCTGAATAAATAACCCTTGTACCATCCGCGTTCTTGGCTTACAACACTATTAGTGTACACAGAAGCAGATTATACGTTAGTTAAGTTCGAATCTAAGGGTTTCAACGGGTTCGCATGGCCGAGATCAACGACCAGGCTCAAGCCATATACTCACCAACAAGTGATCGATAATAGAAACTCCGTCGAGTTCAGGAATTATGATTGTAAATGTTCACTGCTCAGCAAAATATGCAGTAGACGTAGAAGGCAATGCCAAACACTTGATTATCTCAAAATTAGTAGATCGATTGTACTACAGAAGTGCACGTTCACTGATGCAGTCACCCTAGAATTTCAGTAAGAGGAGGTCAGTTGCAGTATTAGCAGGATCATTTTACAGGATTGGAATAAGTCCAGTGAGGCGGCAACAATAGTCGAAAGTAATGACAAAATCCGATACACTCACTCATTTGATCGGTCTAAAAAGATAAATTGTAGTAAGCTTATCTAAGCAAGTTGGTCGGTAATTCCCATGAGCTAATCGCACAAATGATAGTACCATACCACAGTTAGACAGCAGGTAAACTAATCGTTTTGGAGTCATGGTTCAGATTTACAGCGCTTTGTGAATTCCTGGGATGACAGGGTTAAAGACTGTAAACACAAAAGTTATCCATGGGCTTTAACCACGGTGACCTTAAGGGCTACTCAGCCTACTACCATTTTCCAGTCCGTTCAAGCGCAAACGAGTAAAATATGGTGTACATACATATGAGCAGAAAGTGGACGTAAAACTTTAGACACCAGGTGTCAGCGTCTTTAGAGGTCAGAGATGAAGCGTATTATGAATATCTCCCTCCCCTTAGTCAGGATGAAAGGAAGTTGACATTTTGACGCACCCCATTTGCACTTCCAGTTTGGCGTCAGTTGCCAGAATAAATGAGGACCGACAACTAACAATAGCTCCCCCGTTGGCTGACAGTTGTGACCTAGGCAAAGCGAACAGTCGCAACCACCCTTCCGCAAGACAAGGATGGTGAATACAGAGGTAATCTTACTCTTATTATCCACTTGTACTTACCGCAGCTCGCGAGATCTCTGTGATTACCTAAGTTTGTGAACAGTTCAGCCCAATACGACGCTGTAAGGCCAAGGAACTTTAGAGTAACCAAACACTCGTGAGAAGCCACCCCAGTAAAAAAAGCAACTCTTATGTTGTCCACTTCATGCGCTAAATGTCAAAACCGCAGTTGTGCAAAAGTGTCCAAGGTCCACTGCTAACCGTGCGTAAAACTTGTGACCTACTACGTCTTAATCATACACAATAGCAGGATCAAACTTACATAAAAAAAGATGTAATTGGGTTGGGGAACCTGCTTATGGAAACAATGTAAGAAGTGCTACACATTACGTGTGCTACGTATAATAATATTGTCATAGGTTTTGGGTCTTTTCTGTGTGACATAAACCAGTGTATGGTGCCACTCTTCGGGTTCTGATTCTCCGCGCTTGGTAGGGCAATACCAGTAAACCACCCCGACAGAAAACGTTGGATTCGAGTCCTACTCTTATTCAAGTTCGTCAGTAGTACATCCCCTCGTTCGGACGGAAATATCTACACAGGCTGTCGTGCTTGTGAGTCCAACGTGTCAACCACGACGCTAGGCACGACTGAATTATCATAACCAAATGTTCGATCTCAAATTTGTGTGAATAATGTTCAGAACGATTCTGTTTGTTCTCCTTTCAAAATGAACGAACAATCTGGTGTGTAATATTATGTCAACGGTGTCACTGTCAATAAAAACACTTCATCAGAACTTGGACAGAAAAAGAAATTCTATTGGAAGTGATATATATTAAAGATGAGTTGTGGTGGGACCGAAACCAGAGTTTGTGGCCCCGTGTGGTAAGAGACCTACTGAAAAGTCTATCTGAATACGAAAGTGGCAGACAACTGTGCGTAATGTTCAAATTAAATACATCGTAAACATTACATCTTGTTGTGAGGAGACAAATTAGAATAATTTTAAAACTCGAATTTTATTGAGATTGTTCATTTCATTTATCAATTAACAGATTTGTTATGTGGTTTATTAAACAGATACCAGCATAGTTCACCAAACAATATACAGTCACATCTGGACACCGGCACAATACATTCAGAAAGGTACACTGGTGATATATGAGCCAAATCCAAGTGAGTTATCGAATCGAACAACACACATTAGTAGACACGTACTTCACACAAAACGTGATCAAAGTGTTAGGGAGTTACGCGAAAACAATCAGCCCATACACATTTTACACACAGGAACACTCTGTCTGACTAGATATAACTTCAACCAATTCGTTGTGAATGACTCTAGTTAACTCTAGCAATATATATATTGCAAATAACCCAGAGCACTACTACGTACATGAAGGATACAAGACGCGAAGTGATTACATTTCTTTTTTCAAGATGAACGCCTTATGGGATCTTACTGTTCCTCAATCATGAAACAGTCGCAATCTGTACGGGCAGACATTCGTTCTGGACAAAGATGTGTTTTACATTTTCTCTCTTTGTGAAATTTTAGAGCAGAAACAATTGCCTTTTTCCCTAACCATAACGGTACACTTGACTTAGTCGGTGCTTTATTCCCATAATTCAGACCAGGTTAAGCTATGCGCCGAACTGTCTGACAGTTCCAGCACCAAGAACGGCGCATTTTGAAACTGTTCGTTTTCACCCATTTTCCCGTAGACAAAATAACGGAGAGCTGTCTGAGACACTCACAAAATGCCGGCGTGAACCTCCTACCGGGGGAGGGGGTGAAATTGATTGATCTTGACTACCCTGACAACAGGGTATCGTTGTTTGCTCATTTTCAAGCAACACAGATAAGGCTGAACGATAGTTGGCACTCTGTCGGACACTTCGGAATGTTGTCATTTTTTAGCCGGG
>LUCH01002158.1:98172-112961 GCA_013368495.1 Paragonimus heterotremus | reverse complement strand
CTGTTAACAGACCAATCATTTTCGACGAAATTTGACTGGGCCAATGTGAGTGCCAGTTGTTTTTTGATGAATGTTCATGTGGCACACGTTGCCTCGATGTGCCACGTGCGTTTTACAATTCGCCATTCCTGGAATTAAATGTTATGGCATTTTTTCTGAAACTTCTGTAGGTTTAATGAGTCAATTTATGGACGAACGATTTGTTTTCTTATTAACATTGGTATTCTTATTTGAAGCTGGATTTTTGTTATAGCCGTAGCTAGTCATCGGCAGTTTGATCAGATTTAGTTGTGAGATCACTTCAACTAATTGATTTGGAACTGTTATTTAGAAGTGAGATTATGACTACCTGATTTTGGATACCCTAGCGTTCCATCAAATTTCTCTAATTGATTTCGATTGTTCGCTTCAAAGGAATGCACTGCACTTTAGCCGTCAGCTTACAGCACGTCTCCAATGTGCAATGATGGATCATTCGAAATGTGGGAGTAATAATAATGACTGAGCCCTCATCAGCACCTATTTTCTTGTTTAACTGCTCAGGTTGCTTTTTCGCTTCACGAGGTGATAACGACATATAGCAAAGGATTTTTTGTATTTTCAAATCATTATCTGTGACTGAAAGAAAATAATGTTCAATTTACAAATCAGGATACGTGGTAGCCGTTTTCAATGGAATCATTGTGATAACATATCTCACAGCTATTTGAACGCATTTCTTGCCTCTGTTGTCAATATTATAAATCAAAGCTCATAGCATCCGTCTTCAGTTGATCGTCGTACATATGATGGACTATTTAATGTAGCTCAGTTTGAACGCAACGAGAAATTTACCCGTTCACTTTAATGACGATGAGACTGGACAAGTTAATCTTAAAAGTCAACGTTGCAAACAGCTTTTTTCGGTCATTCTCATCAGGCATACAGAATTACAAGCGATTGATTAGACTTATATATATACTTTTGGTTTAGTTACAAACTGGACTAATCTCAGTTGATTTGGTCCAACTGATGGTTTGTATCTTGGTTTATTCAAACTGATATCCTTCTTGTAAATCTTGTTGTTACTGTTGAACTACTGATTGACTAAGCGGTCCAGTTAAATATCACATTCATCTATTGTGTGAAGCAGAAACAACGCACCACAATTTTTAGTAGACAACATGAGCTCTGTTGCCCATTTGTCTAAATTGTGTTGACATATGCTAGTTTTCTTCAGTTGGAAAATGACAAACGTTTTCATCAGTCTCCGTATATTCAGGTTCATAACTTCGTTCTAAATAGAACGCTTCTTTTTTGCGAACACCTTTGGTTCGAACAACCAAGCTTTGAATTCATTCAGGTGAGATAAATTCCTCAATCATTAACAAGTGAAATGAGTTCTTCTCTTCAGGTTGCTTACATTAATCACGGCCGCCCAGATGCGACATTTACGGCTGACCTACGTGAATCTTTGATGTTTGTAAAGTTCGTGTCAACTGTTTGGAGAACTTTAAATCTGCACTGGTTTTTACATGCCACCGAATTCGTCTGACTCAATTACCGGCAACCACACCGAGCGCTAGAATCCGAAATATTATAAACAAATCCACCACCAAAGCGGTATTGTGTTTTCATATTACACAATCAAAGAGAGGATAAAAAATCAGTCATCGTGCATCGTCACTTTCTTATGATTAAGATAAAATAGGTTGCATCAGGTAGAGTTTCATGTATTATGGGAGTGTTTCAACCTTGATAGCAACTGTTTGGAAAGGATCCACTTGCAAGAATCTGGAATTCAGCCGGATTCGAGTCAGCGAAAAAAACTGCATGCCATAGACAAGACGACTGTTTTACTAGCTGAGCTATGACGATATTCTTGAAAACGTTTGGACTCAGTTGCCAACCCAACTCGCTGTTTCATATAGAATCCATCAAACAATCCAGCAGATTGTCCGCCGAAGCAGGATTTCTCAATCGGTTTCCGCTGGAACCCATCAACGTTGCCGATTAGTACTGAAGTTGAACTACTGGTATGTAGTTTCACATATTCGCTAGTTCAGAACTGACCCAGTTATGAAATAAATGAGAAATGAACGATATTTGGCAACCAGTCAGCTGTGGCCCGTTCACCAATAGCGTTGGTTTCTTTTGGACTGCTTTCGCATAGTGAGTGAGTGTAGCTCAGTCGAACAACCTTCTCGTTAAGCACCATTTTTATGAACCAAGTACGTCACCCTAGAGATGCGGACCTGTTCAATTAATTATACAATACATATCGCGTTGTGAAATTGTCGACTTTGCTGTGAATAATCTTTGCTTGCCGATCTAAGCTGACCGCAATAATGAAGGAGTGGAGTCTAGTCAAATAGAATATTGTTATATTTTTCATTATTTAGCTTATGAAATCAATCAGTTTCTTAAATGTCTATCCTTATTAGGTAAGGCTGGATGGAGACTGACTCAACTACATCGCACTGATGTAAAAATCAAACACACGTACGCCCGGAGTTCGGATGATAATAACCCTCACACACCGTTTACTTTTTGACTGCGTACAAAATCATCTCACTTTGATCGCAGTGTTCGCACCAACACAAGCTTTCCATCACCGCCCCCAGAAGAAAATCGCTGGACACGAAAAGCCTCAATCGTTTTGTCAATGCGACCTCTCGATGCAATCGCACATTCTGAGCATTACTCACAAACCGCTGAGAATGAGAGTTTGCACATGAAAATTCGGTCATGTCTACAGTGATGACTGGCACTGTGGTCTAATTGGTTACATCACGAAGGTGTGACAGACACATCTTCTATTGACAAGTTCCTTGACGATCGGAGAGTGAGTTCAGTGCTTCTTTCCAAGAGGGTTGTTTCGCAATGTCCATCTGGTTAAGTAGGTTATTATTACTTGTGGATTATGTTTTCAGTATATTGAAACGGTTGGTTTCCTTCATAAATTTGAAAAAAGTCAACCTAGTCATGTGTTCAGTAGACGTTCAGTCACTGTTTACGGATGTTCCTTTGAACGAGACGATTGAATTTAAGTGAAACCTGACCGAGATTGAAGGTTTTGATATAAAAATTCCCATCGGTATGTTTAAACTGTCTCTACTATTGTGCACGGAGAATATCAGTTTCAGTTTTCAGAGTGAGCCTTATCTACAAATAGACGGGGTCGCCAAGGGGAGTCCATTAGGGCTGATGCTAGCGGATTTTTTCATGCTGATGGTAGAAAGAGGAATGGCTCAATAAATTTCGTCGCTGCCGTTGTATAAACGTCATGTGGATGACATTTTCGTGTTTGCACAATCTTCGCAAAGGTTCGATGAAATGGTAAACAGGTTCAACGTATGTCGTGCTAATATGACAGTCGCCTGTGAGCTGGAAAAGAACGGATGCCTATCGTTTTTAGACATTCTCATCGGCCGCAAGGATGATGGATCAGTAAAAAGAAGTGTGTATCGAAAGTCCGCCTGAATTGGTCAGTACACACATTTCACAAGCTTTACACCAATGAAGAACAAGTGAGCACTGGTTAGAACATTGCTTACGCGTGCCAGACGGGTCTGTTAATCAGAATGTTCAGCTGATGAACTCCGACTGTTTACAACGACGTTGCAGGATAATAAGTATCCGCCAAGATTTATCAGCAAATACAGCTAGCAACGTGTAGCAGTAGACGAGGTTTCCATGGTTGGGAAGAAGAAAGTCTGCATTGAACTACCATTCAAAGGTAACACTTCTTCACTTCGAACAACAAAACCTCTTATCGACTACATTAAGCGAGCATAAAATGTGGCTGAAATCGCTGTCGTTGACCGAACTCGTAAGCTACTGTTACCTTCAGTAGAAGGAGAACAACCTATAGGCGCTAACTCACACTGTATTTATCAATTTGTATGTAACCGCGGTGAAAGTTGCATTGGCAAAAGCAATAGGTGCTTGTACTCTAGGATGAAGGAACATCTGCCGAAGTGGTTTCAGGACGTGACTGCGCAGTCTACTTCCTTCGCGCCAGGATCAGGCAAACTTCCTGCCTCGTCTATCGTCAGATATATGTTGGCCACCGGTCACCGGATTAATCCCTAATCGACATCCACGATTATAATGCGCCACGCTAATCCGCATTTCCTGCGTTTCACTGAGACGGTCGCGATTAGTCGTCTCAAGCCAGTATCGTGTGTACAAAAACAATTATAGGTAAGCCTCGGACTCCCACGGACCTAATGGTTTAGCGTTGTTGTTCTCCACCCAATTTGCTATTCTATTTCATCGCCCCCACCCCAATAGTGCCATCTATGTGTTCCTGGTTATTGTTATTTGGTACTGAAGAGGCAATGCGAAATGCTAGCATCTACCACTGCCCGTCTTTTCACTGCTTTGTTTAACTATATTGGTTAGCTCCTTGGGCGGTTACAATCGTTAAATTTTAGTACTAAATTTACTTGTGTACCAAGTCGTGCAGACGTATTCCGGAACCCCAGAGATTTTGAAATTTATGTACACATGGAATTCAGTTAGTCAGAAACGCATACAATGAACGTAAACTCCAAATGAGCAACGTTTTGCTCAAAAATATTGATAATGGACTCATCCTTGACTACACTTCATTGTATATATACTGTTCATTTCTATGTAGCAAAGGAAACACTACGTTTAGACAAGCAGAACAGGGAAAACTGTTATAGTTACAACCACAATTATTGTGCTCGGACCAGTAAAATTATGGCTGATCTGTACACGATCTGAAAGTTTACAACCACCAGTAGCTCCGAACAGAGGGCTTAGTTGTAGATTCGCTATCCTAGTGGTATCAGATACTTATCAAGTGTAGGAGAATGTCGACAGCGAAAACGATAAATTTTATTGATAAATGGATTGAGAATAACAACGTTATGAGCAAGTCATAATACTCTACGTTTCATCCCCCTCGGATGGCCTTCCTCAAGATTGTTCTAATCAATTTCGAATGTTTTGATGGAAGTCGATTACAACACTCCTGAGGAAGGCCATTCGAGGTGGTGGAAACGTGGAGTATTACAAAATAATCATAACGTTGTGTTATCCTCAATCCATTTATCAACACCAGTCTGATCAAAACATTCAAATTAGCTTCATTTTTACTAAATTTAGTGCGTATATTTAACAAAATAAATTTCACTTCAATTCTATTGCCATAATCTATATCTCTTGACCTGAATTCACTAGTTCTTATCAAACGACAGCATAAGGCACAGTGCTAGCTATTATTCTATACATATATACGAAACATTCATTGAACAAGATGCAGTTGATGCATTTTGAATGTATGTTGTGTAAGAGACCAGATGAAAGAAAGCTTTACGAAAAAACAGTGTGGGTGTAGAAGATTCATGTTTTCGTGAAGTAAACTGCATTGATCTGACGAATAAGCGGTCTTTATATTTAAGTGGTTGTTGAAATGGAAATGTTTTGCAACACTTCCAACATATTTTCTAGTGAAACAAACAATGGATTCATTATTTTCAAGGAATTTCCTTTCGTTCAAGTTAGCGTTAGGAAACTGTTATCAAGATAATTATAGCGTAAGTAGTGATTTGGAAATATGAAACACTAAACAGGCACTATGCAAAATGGGTCTATTTCTCACACTCGCTAATCGCATGTGTAACATATCAACGTAGATATATGCAAAATTTGTGAAACAAAACAAATGCAGTTCGTGCGTTGTGATCATTGAACCTCATTGATAATCCTGTATGATTATGATTTACAAATCTGACTCCGTTTCAGAAGTGAGTGTGATTCATTTTTAAAGCACCAAAAGTTTAAATCGGATTATCAAACAGATGATGACAGAAGTGGAATTCTATGTATTAGTGCCCTGGAATTTGCTGATAAATAATACAAATTATAAACACTATAAATCAGACTCCATTGATTTCCCGAGTTCTACGACCCAGGTATTCATAAATGTCTCTCTTTTTCAGTAATTGATTCGTTCATTCCTAAACCTGTTAAACTTCCAGTTGCTATGTAGGACTCCGCTAGAATAAAATCAGATTGCTCCTTTAAAAAACACTCATTCAGATCAAATATATTAAATGTATAAAACATATCTTACTGAAAAATCTCCTTGAAAGGTTTCCGGTCACGAACGTCTGATACCGAAGAATATTTATACGATTTCATGTTTATCCTCTGGATTTATATTTTCATATCAAAGAACATTTGAAGCAACCAATATGTTGAAACACTTATGCACCGACGATGTCACGGTGTTTGAGAAGGAAACGTTTGTATCCTAAATATCAAGCTCGGCAAACATCCCAGAAACTAAATTCTCAATCCGAAGTACGAAAACCATCACCACTTTTTTCAACTATCAGAAACGGTTTTATGTTTAAGTGATAAAAAGTTTCCCAGACTGATTCTTTACTTAAATTTTTTTGTGGCAGTATAAAATTTAGTGACTTTCTACTCCGAGATGTCAGTGTTATACGGCAGTCCAAGGATCAGCTGTCTAATTTACCAGAAGAAGCACTTAACTAGATCCGATCTGATTCATTGTGATAGTCACTGGTAATCCACACTCTAGTTTGACTAAATGAGCTGATTTCTAACGTATGGTGTGTCCGCCAATTGTATGCACATTTTTGCTTAACCATTAGATGCCTGGTAAGGTTGTTTATTCTCTCGATGACACATGAAACTTCTGTGTTATCTCATGAACGCCCTTTTTAGGATCTGCTGGAGTTTGTCAAAAAATAGCGAATCAGCAACATCGCCGATTTGTTTCTTATTCTGTGGTAAAACTTGTGACTTTTCGTAATACCGGTTTTTTGAGATTCAAAAGTACCATGTTATTAGATTTCGAGACAGAAAATAGCTTGTCAGTTTTCCCCTTCTGAAGACTTTCCAACCGCAAACATGACTTCCTTGGAAGAATATATATCACCATCTCTGCACCCTCAGTCTAACAGGTCATCAGTCATGGTCCCAGCTGGTTTATCTTTTGGAACAACTCCATATTCTGAATGTGGAATATGTGGCTGATTGTGAAACTAAACTTAACAGAGTTCTGGACTGAGAGTTACCGGACCTGGACAGATTTCGATCCATAACATGTGGTAATATGTTTGTACTACATGTTTGCAGTAGCTACTGAACGCAGTTAAACGTTTCCGACTACTTTAAAAATAGTGTGATAATGTCCGAAAAATGTTAACATGGCTGTTCCACGAACAGTGATCAGATTGATGTGTTTAAATAGCTCTGCAACGATTTGTTCCGCAGTAAACTCGGGTTAGTTGTATGTATTTCAGACAAAAAAAACCTTTCTATTGAACCTAGTAACATCAGGAAACAAATCTTTCCATGCTTATATAAATACTACAAATTAACGTTTCTTTTCATGGAACAAAATGCAAAAAGTCAACAACAGTTTGTCACTGACACGTCAATTTTACAGCTTACTGTCATCCATCTTACTACAATATTTTCAGAATGGCTTACCAACCTATTGATTATAACAAAACGTTAACCCGAACTCTGTTAAGCCTCATACTGCTTCTACAAAATGTCAGATATGATCCAGGGCAGTTCCTGATGCAAATAGGTTGTTCAAACGCATAAGCAATATCAATGACATAAACTATCTGGAGCTAATGAGTGGGGCGTGAAGGTTTCGTAAAGTAAAGGCTGTAACTTCAGTCAATAAATCCAGAACTAACGGAATTACTTAAGGTTTGTTCTGGTTAATTGTGTGCACGGTTTAACAAAGTATGTTCGAATATTTTCAGGTATTCGGACGAGCTTCACTGGCGTTGGCCGAACGCCTTCAACGGATTTGCAAAAAAGCTTCATCAGAGATAAAGTTGACAACCTACTGCAAATGAAAGAACGGAGCAACACAAAGTAATTTCCCACAGTGAACAAAATGGATATCACCCTTATGTGACCACGATAATTAGACAATGCAATTAGAACTGCAGTTATCGATGTCAAAGAAATAGCCAAACATCAGTATATATGCGGTCAATCGAAAGTAAAAGACTTTTGTTAACTCTTATTGATAATAACATTGCGGCCTGACAAAGCCGCAAGAGTATTCATCAATCTGACCAACTTGGTTTGGTACGCATCGACCGTAACAAAATATTCAACATTCTGTTTTCATTAATCCATAGGATATCTGGCAAACAAAGCCCAAATTAATTTCAGATGTTACATTATCCAAATTAGATCGCAGTCTTCACATTCAGATTAAATTCATGGCTAGCCCATGTCGAAATGTCAATTTAAAACTACTTCCTTAACACTGTCAGGTCTAATATAGTGCTGGCTTAAAATGCCTCAAATTTCAAGTCACGTTTGGTTTGCAAAGGAAAGAAACCCCTAGATTTTGCTGCGTGACAAAATAAGTCACTTTCATTAAACTCCTCAAGAGTACTCGAGCATGTGTTTGAACACCTAACGGTAATGTTTCACCTAATTAGTGCTTCATTGTTCACGTGTTGAATGTCCATTCAGGAAAATGGAATGATCCAATGGGAAGAAGATATGGCAAGGGACATCGGCTCTAACCGTAAACCCCAATCTCAGACTCTTAAAGTAAACAGACTGAACGATTGTGTATGTGTAGAAACAGAGTTGGTAAGTGACTCGTCAAAATGGGTTGCGATCATGCATGCCACTGTTTGGTAATTACGCTATCCTATTCATTTAACAAGCATGATTATTTGGCTGTGTGAAAATTTTTCCGGAGGAATTGTACACACACACTGACTGTCGATGAAATGAAAGACTTTTCAATAATATGGTTTGGATGAAGTGTCAAAGAAAAGTTAAGTTCATTACGTGAATTTTCTGTTATCAGTCCAATATCCAAGTAGTCGCTCTTCACGTTAACATTGCAGAAGTGAAATAGTCAAGAATGGAGATTTTCGAGACAGTCCTCTTAAAATCCTGCACATTACATGAATATTTAGCATTATATTATTACTGCTACTAAATGTATTCAGTGTATGCTGCTACTAGCCAGTAGTAAACTTATTTGTATTTGTCTCACCCGTTGACTTATCATCGTTTTATCAGTTGGCTGCAGGTCTAATACACTTGTTTATGAAATCCAAATTAACCCATCTTTATCATCTAAAAAAAAATATGCTGTAACTAAAATAAACCAGTTTTGTTACATTTTGTAACATTTCCTAACAGACTGTTCTCAAAATAGTTCACAACATCCTGCTGTTCACCAGCAATTGTAAACAGAGTACTCAGATTTCATGACAAACCGTTAATACAATTTCTAATCTGCACTGAATTAACTGATATATCGATTATGCAATTCAGTTCTGTATGCGTCAGAAGTTTGTATAAACTCTGTTTGAAGTTTACGTAACCATCCATCAGTCATATCCATATTCAATTGTCAACTTAATTATTTGTGAAACCATAAGCATCCCATCACTTATAATCGTAGTTCACTACTGAGAATGTATACTATGTGAATTCTTGTGAAAGTTTTATGTTAAGGGATATACCAGGATAACTTGTCAAGACAGTTAATGAAATGTTATACTCGAATTTTGCTCGTGTTGAAGCTAGCCGATAATGCATATTGTGGTGTCAGGCAGAAAAAGCGAGCATTTCAACTCTCGGCGGA
Organism: Paragonimus heterotremus; assembly: GCA_013368495.1. Classification (NCBI taxonomy): domain Eukaryota; kingdom Metazoa; phylum Platyhelminthes; class Trematoda; order Plagiorchiida; family Troglotrematidae; genus Paragonimus; species Paragonimus heterotremus. The sequence goes on along the minus strand of LUCH01002158.1, from coordinate 103,330 downwards.
ATACCTCAACACAGGGGAAAGATGCGTAAAAAAACCACAGCGAACGGATGGAGAACGGCGTGTACGACCGGATCGGACCAACGAGCGGGACGTGGCAGCCAAAATAGGATGGACGACCAAATTGAAGGCGTGATTATTCCAACACTCTCGGGAATATCTCGGCACGGCTGTGGAGAACGGTCAAAGCCCACAGTGGATAGACGGAAGACAACACGTGCGACCGGAAAAGCCATCGCTCGACGAAATCGGATCAAGGGACGAGGAATAGCAGGCGGAAAACCCCCAGATAGAAGGCGCCAATCACACACATAAACCTGGTAGAAGTGCACACGACGTGTGAGCGGAAACCGGGGTGTTGTGAACTGGAATTGTGATTCAAAATCGCGAGCGCACGTGTGGCATGGTAACTAACGAGTTGGACACTAAACATTGTGCTTTGTTGGACGCCTTTTCGCTACAATATATTTGCTACAGCCGGATGTGAATTCCGGACACGCTTTCTTGAGGCAAATTTGTTGACTACTGCGATACTGACCTCACCTTACGCACAGATCAAATAAACATATAAGGCTAATTAGTCACGCTTGCTACTTAGTAAAGCTCACAATGCCGGAGTGCGAATACTATGATCACCTGCGAGTACAGCTCAAGGTATATAATACAAATCATACCATAAAAATCTGTCGATAACCAAAATACCTTTCAGAGATTTCACGCATTCCAACAACTTCAACTGAAAGAGGAGTTCTGATCGTTATTTATTGGGTGATGTTAACGAGGCAGTTACTATTATCTCTCTGCAGGTGACCGGGCCACCTTAGCATTATTCGTAAGCGATTATGACTCAGTGTCTGCATACGATAACCTGGTTGTGCCTAATGCGAGGTCAATGGAACAGTACTTAGTACGGTTGTCTCAACAAAACGCATCCGAAGTGCAGATCTCTTCCGTAGCTCGGCTGATTAATTTTGCTATCAGTGAAGTACAGTTTCAATAGTTCTTTTTGAAATGGCCTTGCTGGAATATTTGTGGTAACGCAAAATCCGCCATCCGTTATTTATGAATATCAGTTCATACTTACCAATACCGTTTACCACTCAACTGTAGACAATCAATGGCTTGATAATTACACACCAGTAAGTGCGCTACGTCAGAGGGTTTTACCAGTTCCTGCAAGATAATCGTTTTAAAGCACAACTGCATGTTGCGTCATATAAAACTTTGAAAGTTCTAGAGACAAAAGTGTTCGCACTGTTTAACTTTTCTATCGGTCTGGATAACATGCCTCGAGGAAATTTGGATTTTCACACGGTATAAGTAAACGTCATGAAAAAATCAAAGCTTTTGACTAGGAGTAGAGTAGAATATTCACAAACTGATGGTCTCTCAGGCGCCATTTTTCTGTACATAGAAGCACAATACTTAATTATTTTTAGAGTACGACAGAAACTTTCACTCTGTTGTTCACTGTCCATTTTCCGCTACTTGAAACAAGACGTAACTACATAATTAATTCTCTGACAAGTTGTAAGAGTGTATGTCGGTCGAAGAACGAAAAAGATAACACACTGGTCTTAAAAATCATTCGATCCGTAAAGATGTGAACATTTTTTTACGAAAAGCATATATCACTACTTTAAACAGAAAGTAACCAACCTATTGGTTGAAAGTTTACGTATCTGTAAATCGTTATTTCGCTTCTGGGAAAAATACACTTCAAGAAACGGGAATGATTGCAGATAAGGAATGGCAAAATTCCTATCAATTCATCGGAAATCGAGCTGAGTTTTCAGGTGATTTGTTTCCAAAACACATTCACTCATCACATCTGTTAAGTCGCCAGAAGACCCGAATTATGCGTTCTAGTAGTATAATTTTACGCATGGCCTATGCTGGATATATATATATCTTAGGTGAGCAGAGGGCAGAAGACTATACGCAAATATATAAAGTGATACCGAACGTGGTTCTACAAGTACAATGATAAACAGTTTAAATGAACAGTAACTTACGACCAGGTTTACAACCGCATACAACAGTGCAGTGGAAACGCGTGATAACTCGTGCAGTTAATTCGGGCGGTAAGAAAGATCACGCGTTACTGCTATTCAAATAAACAAACATGGTAGGCAGCAGCAGAAAATGGAATATAGATAATAAAGCGAGATACAGTCTAATTGTTTACGGCGGAAATAAAGTTTATGGGAATCAAATAACTATTAGCATATCAAACAGCTGCGAGTAGAAACGGATAATGGAAACCGAAAAATACGTTAAATTCGGAGATAATGGCATGCCACAGTTACTAAGCAAGTAGGGCAAATGTCAAATGTGAAATTAGATTTCACAACATCGATCAATTGTGTGTGTCCAATTTCACTCTTATTTCTGAATATATAAATCACAAAGTAATAAGCACTTCTTCTCAAATTCTTGAATAATTGTCCCAAGTTTTGTCATTTTACTTGATGTATTTTGATGTCTGTACGCCTCGTTAAAGAAATCGACACTGACGGAAAACACAAGGACCGTGTCTCTCTTGATTAAGATAGGGTTACTAAACTGTTCAAATTATTCTCTGTTCCACTTCAAGCGATACTCAAAGGAGCGGTTAATGAGGACACCGATTCGTGATACGGTTTTCGCACACGTTAATAACATCACTATAATTGCAAGCGGATTAGTTCAATCAAACAGAAAATTACTGATGGACAATGTGAGTTTGCGGATGCTCAACTCAATCTGACAAGATCTATTTCAGTTTGTATCTGTACAATGGTAGTCAACCGTCGTAATCAGTGAGTTGAACATTGTCTGACACACTGAAACCAAGTCAAAGAAATCAGTTCATTCAGCTTAATCCAACTTACATTCGTGTAACCGGTTAAACGTTGAAGAAGCCACAGTCTTATGACGAGTGAATTGTTTGTTCAAGCACTTAATCTCCCTACCTGCAAGACCACGTGGCTGAAACCGATTTGGATGGGTAGGTGTGGAAACTGTAACCAAGAGAAGACGGCAGGTTTAATATAAATAACAATCACGAACTAGTTCATGTCTGAGTTACAGACAGCTGATATGCCAATTTTCACCATTCATCAATTTTCATAACATGAATTCCTCAATGAAATGGCAGCTGGGAGGATAAGCGACCCGGATGGTGTTATAACGAACTGTACTTGAGTATCCCGTTTACCTTTTTGTCTGATGACTTTAGTCGATCATGAAATTGTTAGGGAAATGTATAGTAAAAACAACAGATCAGCGCTAATGTTCACAAATTCGGTCGCACACTATATATGCGCCAGCTGTTACATACTGAAAGATAGTCAACTTGATCAACGAAATTTTCACAAATTACGACAACACTGTTTAACTTCGCAGATCCGAATGAAACATTTCATTGCTTGTAGAAGGCCAAACAGTAGTCCAGGTATAGAGATCATGTTTGATTTTGAATATAGTTCACGAATACACTTCATTTTCTCTTTAACAAAAAGGTTTCTGTACTGACAGCGGACATGTTGATATGCATATAACCATTGAAATTGTACTCAATTTCACGGTGAAGCTGTGACTTTACAGCCAAATGTTCTGGTCATAATGAGACTAAATGAAAATGGACCTCATAATTCTGGTTGTCATTTCAGTAGCATAACGGGGCATTGTATATCAGAAATGCCAGACTGTGCAATGGAATGTAAGTAATTGTCTCTATACCTGTCATTTGTAGCCTATTGACCCCGTTTATAACTTTAGTACGGTGAGTTCTCCCAGTATGATACCAAGAGGAACATCAAATTAAAAACAATTTATCGTCAGTATGTTTGCATTTCTTCCTGACGAAAGAACTTTGCTGGTCTTTCCAGTCATAAATGAGTACATGTTACATAATTCTAATCATAAGATTTGCAAAAAGAAAAGTGTAACCAACTGGTAGTCGGTTCCAAATTTTAGTTAGATGTAGATACTATGGAGCCTGTATGAAGTCACCAACTTCGTCTTATAGTGTCTTTGAATTTTTTCCACAAATCCCCAACCAGCTGACGTAAATTCGGCACAGTTGTGACAAACACAACCGGGGAAATAGAATTGTTGAAAATTATGAGAAACTTCGTGATCGCATTCCAAGGGCCAGCCACCTTGTATCCGACTCCACCAACATAACCAATGAGAAAATGGCAGAAATCAGGAAGAGTGCATACTGTGAAAATGATAGCAGCCACTTGAATGGACAATGTGAGACGCTGCGCGTTACGTCGTTTCAAGAAGTGACCACTCCAGATCGGGACAGGTGGTCGATTTCGGTTTCGTAAGTACATCAAGACAAAAATGAGCACAAATGTGGTTACCGGTAGAATCAATATAGAGATGTACCACAGATACGGATAGACAGTAAAGAACCATCCAGAAGTGTCCTGATTTGATTTGCTTTCCAGAATACAACGTCCGTTTTTCAAGTATACCATGTAACCACTAGGTATACTTACTAAAAATGTTAACAACAGCATGATTAGATAGCCGCACAATATACGTTTAATTACGATTTTTTTGTTACCATCCGGGTGGTAAATGTCCCACAATCGATCTGCAGCGAGGGCAATCAGATTAAATATGCTCATTATGAGTGGGATTACAAAAACTAAATTGCTCACCCAAACGACACAGTACAACAGTGATACATCGACATCTGTGGGAGCCAATGTTCGTGTTAAATGCGTGTAAACAATAGCCGTCAAACAAACGCACAAATTGAATGCTGCCTGGCTGGTCACAAGCCATTGGAATGAGGTTGACAAAAATGACTGAAATGAGAGTATAACAATGAAAGCAAGATTAAGCAATAATCCGAGGTAACACACGGTGAGTTGGAATACGTTAAATTTGTAGCCCCAATCTTCATTCGGTTTGAAGAAGAAAACCATGTTACTACAAATCCGCGTCTAATGTGAGAATAATCTCTTGTATTGCTCGACTGGTTACGCAATTTCAACACCAACCAAATTTCGTAAATTAAATTGTCTGGTGATTGGTGGATACAGATGTTGCATAATAAGTTGTGGATTTTCCCTGTCCCGTGGTTCTTGCTAATTGGCTAAATAAACTGTCAGACACGGTTGATTACAAGAGGGGATTTTGAATGCTAACTTTATGGCTT